>CAKAOH010020873.1:0-58940 GCA_916701665.1 Sebastiscus tertius
AGGGGTTAGGGTTACGGGTTACGGGTTAGGGTTAGGGTTAGGATAGGGTTAGGGTTAGGGTTAGGGTTAGAGGGTTATGGTTAGGGTTAGGGAGTTAGGGTTAGGGTTAGAGGGTTAGGGTTAGAGGGTTAGGGTTAGGGGGTTAGGGTTAGGGTTAGGGTTAGGGGTTAGGGGTTAGGGTTAGGGTTAGGGTTAGGGTCATATCAACCCAACACATTCTTGATTGCATTGCAGCTACAGATGGCGCAACAGCAGCACACATTTAAATGGACAACTCAGAGGTCATGAGTCTGACTCGTTTGAAATTTTACACAAATCAATTTATACAGAAGGGCGTAATATTCCTATTTGGTTTAGGTATCCTCCAACCACCTGCCCGTTAGCCTGATTATTGCTTTTCCAGATCCAGATTTAACATCTAAATAATAAATTCAGGAGACCTCAGTAAAGATATGAGCTGTGTGAATGCTTTCTGGTTTCAACCTGACTCAGTTCTTTTACTGCCTGTAGTGACTCCTCACAGACATTAACTGGAAAGGCTGCAGATGCTGATCTGTTAAGTAGTTTTATTGATACAATATCAAGTTGGTTTATTTAACTTGTGGGAACTTACACACAGGCAGGGTGAGAGGCAGAAAAAGGCCTGATGAAGCACTAGTTCCAGGACTGTTCTGTTCATTTTCCACAAATGACTGTTTGACTGGAGGGTTTATACGCTGTAATACTCGCTGGGAAACATCCCATAGAACGCAACATTTACTGCTGTCAGTAATTGCCTTTTTACTGTATTTACCGCAACAACTTCCGTCTTTAAAAACATAATGAGGCTGGTTTTGCAAAGTGATTGCAGGTGTTAATAGTCTTCCATTATTTCTTGGGGCTTTTTAGCAAATAATAATAATAATAATAATAATAATAATAAATTTAATTTATATAGCACACTTTAAATTACAGCAAAATCTCAAGTTGCTTCACACAAAGGGCAAAACAATCATAATACAACGTTAAGACCACAAAAAACCTGCGATTAAAAGGCGTCAAAATAGGATGAATAAAATTATAGACAACTTATTTCCTAACAACTAAAAATACTATAAAATCATAGTAATTATAAAACCCTACGGGGGGAAGCTAAAAGGAACAGGTGAGTTTTAAGATTAGATTTTAAAACAGCAAGAAGTGAGTCTGAGGCACTAATTGTTCAGTTTAAAAACTGGATACATGTTTTAAAGTAGAACATATTATATTAGGTATATATATATATATATATGCAAAATCCTTGGGGGCTATATTTAAACGTATTCAATCCTGGAAAAAAGAAATCTTTACAACAAGGGTAAGAGGCTTGTGTAATTTCCATCCATGACCCTTCATATCTCATTTCATTGTAACCCACGATAAGAGCTCTGAGGCTGTCTGCCCTTGTATCCACCTTGCTTTAAAAAAAGAGTGAATTATATCACCAGTCTTTCATATTCTCCCTCTTTGCGCTCCTCTCATTGGCTGTTCTCATCTTTTAGCTCTTAAACTTAAATTTTCATATACACACGCCTCCTCTCCTCAATGTCCTCTTCTTCCATCCACCTCTGTGTCCTCCTCTCTCATCTAACCTAGTAAAAGCAAGAGATTTGATTAGATGAAGATTACTTGCGTGCATATGACGAAAGAAAGATAGATGGAAGAAAGAGATGGAGAGAGAGAGAGAGAGAGAGGCTGGCATATGGGACGGGAGGCCTTTACAAAGACATGGAGGTCCACGGGGATGTCTGAGTTATCTAATGAAGCTAAAAACAGAGCAAAGCATTTCCCACCAGTCAGGAAAGATGACACCACTTAACTTCTCCCCTGTGTGGCACCAAGAAGAAGATGAAGATGAAGGTTATTTTCAAGCAAGGAAAGGAAACGGTTAGCTTGGGAGGAAATAGGAAAGTGGCTTAAGGCTCAAAATTCCCCCATTGTGTCTTTTACATGTGAATGAATGAGAGACATTCATAGAGAAGAGACAGAAAAGAGAAAGAGGGAGTGTGGGTGTGTACACTTCATGAATCTCATCATCTCAATGTCTTTTAAAAAATAAGCCAGTGTGGAGAGAATATTTGATCTCTTTCTAGTACAGACTCGCCTCCAAAAGGATCAGGTGTTATACTTTTGATAGTAGCGCAATGATCAACCTGAGCTCATCTAGGTTTAAGATGCAGCCACTAATCTCTTGTAAATTACTGAAATAAAAGAAAAGTGTTTTTGGAACAAGTATTATCTTTCCAGATTGGAGGAAATGTTCTTCAAATAGAAAAAAACAATTTTACACTTGTTGGAATGAGTCCTAAAACCCGTAAATGAGTTTGTATTTTAGCACTACCGGTTCTTTCGTCTGGAAGTCAGTGGGTTTTTTGAATGGGGTTTTTTAAGGTTTGTGATTAACACAAGCTGAAGAGATTTTAAAGTTTTGTTCAACGATATAAAATACATCAATAAATACCTCACTCATGAATTTTGAAGCTTTTACGTGTCTTAAAAAAGGCGGTTGCTAACAAGTGGCTACTAAATGTCATCACACCAAACACTAGTCCGCCTTTAGTTTAATGGTGGTGACTTGAAGTCATACGACTGTGGTGAAGTTCAGTTGTAACGTTAGCCATTCATAAATGCAGATTTGCAAGAGTTAAACTCATTTTAATGTTTTCAAGAAAGAAATGGAACTATATGTTAAGGGAATATCCTCTGCAAAAAACAAAAAGGCAAGTAAAACGGTGAGTTTGTGCTCCCATTTTAATGTTTTTACTTAAGTTACTATCATTTTATTTATATTAACCTCTGGCATGGTCTGTGTTTTATGTTACTTTTTTTTATTTATTTGTTTTATTTTTATGTTTGTTTGTTTTTATTCATCCCTTTATTTCCTTTATATGTATTGTTTACCTATGTATTGACTTCATTGTTCCTTGTATTGTTCACAAATCTAAAATAAAGTATATTGAAAAAACAAAATAGTTATAGTAATGTTAGCTTTAATTGTATTTACACTTCAAAATTCATAAAAGTGTTGTTCATTTGTGAACAAAACGTGTACATATCATAGACGTCTGGGTTTTTGTCGAAAGAACTTCCTGGTTGGCCCACAAAAAGACGTCATCCCTGGAGCACTCTATAAAGTATGGTTGTTTTGAATGTTACCAATCAGGTCTTAAAAACACTAAAAAATAAGGTAAAGATTCAGTCAGATTTTAAGTCAATGTAACAATTAAGGCACATTTAAAGTGTGATGCTTTGAAAAGAGTAGAGCCACACAGAGGAGATAGAGACGGAGGTGGAGAGGGCAGCTGATGTAGCTCCTCTAACCTGAATAGACGAGGCCTCATTGAGATGTCGGGTAATTAAATTTGAGGTCCCCGAGCCCACACATTGTTATTTCACAATGGTGCGGTGACAAATGTGGATTTCTTTGAGTCTTTATTCTGTGAAGCTACAGTACGTAGAACTGTACCGGTGTTTTCATAGCAGCCTCTTTGCTCGAACAAAAGTGAAACATTTTTTCCCTATTATCATCTCAAGACAAAGCAAGGTGTTTCGCACGTCAACTGTTTTCTGCAATTTAAAAAGCTTCAAGCGCTTAATCACAGCTTTTGAAGCTGGAAAGCTTTTTTTTTTCTCCTCTCAATATTCAGTATTAAACCAACTCCAAAAGCAAAAACAGACTGGATGATCGCTGAGCTCCTCCTGCTTCACGATGGGTAACAACAGTGAACACAACAGCTGTGCAGCTGAGCATATGTGCGTCAATTGAACTGGGTTTAATTTTTCCCATGTTGATTGTTAGTGAAATTCTGCCTTTAAACACAGCGCTGTCTGTCTGTGTGCAGGAATTCACACCATAAACTGATTTTATAAGTTGGCACAGAGTGGCTAAATGAAGGAATCTGATCCAAGTGAGAGATCACACACACAGGGTACATTCAGTATGCACATTTTCAGTGTTGGTTTATTGTAACAGCTTACATTTATTGTGGCCGCAAAGGGTTAAATATCCTCTTTTTTTTTTAATGCTAATTATGTGGCTCCGGCTTTTGCGTCACTGTGGTTTTATAGCTGACTGTAGGGCCAGCTGGGTCAAATACTGCTGCTGCTGCTCTCAGAGGAATACACTGTTAAAAATGACAAGCTTGGCAATTGATTTTAATTTGCATGAAGAGTTATTGAGCTGTTTTACAGGACTGGCAGATCATTTTGTCAAGAAAATTATTAGTATTTTTCATAATGAGACATATTTTCCTTCAAGACAATGAATTAAATGGGAAAAAAAAGTATTTTCTGAATGTGTCATTAAGCCCGTTCTACAGTGATGCCATTAAACAAGCAAAGCTGCTTGGTCAAAACACACAAAACATATTAGTACAAGACAAAAGTCAGCAGTTACAGGTGTCAGTTTGTGTTGTTGCTCCAGTGGCTTCCAGGGAAAAGGCAACACGACGCCTCTCTTGGGTCCCCCCGAGGCTGCATTAACCTTGTAAGTGAAGCAAGTAAATCAGTCTCCTGATGGATACATGTGGCTATTTATATCCCCCGAGCCAATTAGAGGAGAGATGATGAAGTGGCTGAGGGTGCCGAGAAACATCGCTGACAGCCTGTTTAAAGAACCTTGGCGAGTCCTCGTCGTTCTTGCGAAAGCGGCAAGAGAACAGGTGGACACAGCTGGCAGCATTTTGGGGAAACAAGCCACCACTTCTGGGTTGTAACCAGAGCACTGGCAATGTCTGCAGAGACACGCAGTGGTGCTCACAACATCCAAGATTACTGTGGATGAAAAGGGGTCTAAGTTTACCACAGACACACCTTGTTCCTGAGAGCAGCATGCTCTGCCTTACTGGAAACGGTTCGGGGATCACCATGATGGTTCTTGAGAACAGTTACAGTTTGCACACAAAAACAAAACGTCAAGACATGGAGGTCAGTTTACTGAACCCCCTCAGTTTACTGCAGCACAGGGGTACAGGTATCATAAAGACCAATTTAGCTCAAATCAACTATAGCCAGAGCAAAGAAAGATGATTGATGTGCACCCGATTCGATTGTTATCAGGCAATTAAATAGGAGTCATCGTTATAAGCACCGTAGATGTGGGTCATTAGGAGCCTACCACGCCTACTACGTTGTAAAAGTGAAAGTGAAACTTAAAAGCAACATGTTGTCACATTTTGAACACAAACAAAAAGGCTTCTTTAGGTTTAGGCAACAAAACCGCTTAGTTAAGTTCTGGGAAAAATATCATATTTTGGATTATAAAAGCTACGTTTACGTTACGTGGTTACGTGAAAGCGAAACCCAACGCTTGTGAACACAAAGACAACTACATGTTGTTGGTTTCACACAGTTTGCAAACCCCAGTCTCCTAGGTGAAACCCCTGTGTTTTAATTATGGTAAGGATGAACTCTGAGCGAGGTGAATTACCAGTTTTTCCCTCACGTTACAGCATTCTTGGAAAGAGAGGAGTTAGCGGAGGGGTACTCAGTTGGTTGCAATGTGCAACCACACCACTAGATGCCACCAAATCCTACACACTGTACCTTTAAGTAACTTGGACTGTGCTGTTTATCAAAGTCACAAACTACTTCGTATGGTAGTGACATCAGCACCCTTTTTTGCTTCCACAGATTCATGACGTAAATAAAAAGCCCTGACTGTAACCAACTTCAACCCAGACAAGTGAAAGGCTGCGGTGTGACCCGCTGCCTGCCCTAGATAAGTCCACTGAATAGAACTGTCTATCTATTAAAACTCTTCCTTTTGAATCAGTGACATGAACAGACAGAAACAACAGTGAGTAATCGTCCCAATTGTTCACTCCATAGAAAAAGTAGGAGAGAAAAAGAACTGAGAGCTAGAATGAGTGTGTTTTTCCGTAGCGTGACCAATTTCACAGTCATTTCTGTTTCCCTTTTCTCCACAGCTGTGTCACTAAGCCCTTTGGTTATATTACTCTAAACTGTATAAATCATTTATTGCTCTCACGCACCCCTTCCCAAATCATAGAGGTCTGCAGCACATGGGAACAATTCTTTGGCTTGCGTGAGAGCTTGTGTGATGACACGCGCGCTTGTGTGTGTGTGTGTGTGTGTGTGTGTGTGTGTGTGTGTTGCACTTGTTCACCCGTAATGCCATTGCTTCCAGTAATCTCCTGTACTTCAGAGCATTTATAGTAAATGACAGACACACACAGGTCAGCTCCAGGGTTCACCCTGGGTCATCTTGTTTTACAAACACATTCCCTGACCACTAGACAACCCTACCATCACAAATAATATGTTTTTAATATGTTTTATTTGTTATAGTTTTCATAAAGAAGGCTGGTGTCGCCTACAGCATTACCCTGGAGGCTCCTGTTTGTTATGTCAAATTTATTTATATAAGCCAGGCGTTTTTCCGAGAGGACTTTACAGTCTGTACAGCAACAACACTAACAGGAAAAATAAATGAGAGAAATATCAGGAAGTGCAACAGAAGAATGATCCTTCTTCCAGGATACAGAACAATAAATACACTACAGAGACAAAGAATAATACACACAACAATAAATTCCAAAGTATAGAGCTACAAGCACCAGATAAACAGAATAACTATTGAATTTCAATATACGTACAACCGAGTGTAGTTGTTATCATTAAATATTGAAATATCGATACACATTGTTAAAACATTTTTTTTTGTAAAATTGTATGTTATTTTGCACGTTATGATAATCACATGCAGTTTGGGGCAAACCATAGTCAAGTCAGCACACTGACACACTGACAGCTGTTGTTGCCTGCTGGGCTGCAGTTTGCCATGTTATGATTTGAGCATATGTATTATGATAAATGCAGTACCTGTGAGGGTTTCTGGACTATATTTGTCATTGTTTTGTGTTGTTGATTAATTTCTAATAATAAATATATATATACTTTTGCATAAAGCAGCATATTTGCCCACTGCCATGTTGTTAAGAATATTAAATACTTGACAAATCTCCCTTTAAGGTACATTTTGAACAGATAATGTGTGATTAATTTGCGATAAAATATTTGAATCGATCGATAACCCTAGTGACTAAATAAACACACAAAACATGTTGATCCAAAAGATTTCTAGATGTAGAAACATGAACAAAATATTTCTTAACACTCCATAAGTTGTTGGAACAAATTCTTTTTTGAGATATGCTCATTTTTACCGATGAGAAGGTCATACTGTAAAGGACAGAGAGTGTCATCTCCTGATAAATTAGGATCTTGTGGATTTATTCTTTGACTTTAACCAGAAATGTGCCTGTTTTTTCTAGGTAAGTAGTCTATATTGAGCAACCCGTAACTGCAATTAAGCTGGTAGACAGGCGGTGATCCCCCATCAAATCGATCAGAGTGAGTTCATGTGGGTAAATGAATGAGTTCACATACAGAGCGAGAATATAAGAGTGAGAGAGAGAGAGAGAGAGAGAGAGAGAGAGAGAGAGAGAGGAAGTGAGATTTTGACAGGGTTTCTCCTCTCACATCCCATCACAGGGATGACCAAGTCGTCTCTGTCGAAAACAGGTTGCCATGGCAACTGTGCTTGAGTTGAATACCGAGACACACTCTCTCTAGACATTTCTCTGTGGGATAACATCACATCGCCGCGGTCACATGCAGGCATCGTCTAGAACATCAGGTACATAGATGGACACACAGTACACAGGTAAACTTTGACACACACACACATAGAAATACAGTATATATACAGTATTCAAAACGCTGCTACTAGAGTCCTCACTAAGACCAAGAAAGTGGATCACATCAGTCCAGTTCTGAGGTCTCTACTGGCTCCCTGTCTCTCAGAGAATTGATTTCAAAATACTCCTGCTGGTTTACAAAGCACTAAATGGTTCAGGGCCAGAATACATTTCTGATCTTCTGCTATGTTATGAACCATCCAGACCTCTCAGGTCATCTGGATCAGGTCTGCTTAGTGTCCCCAGAGTCAGAACTAAACATGCAGAAGAAGCAGCATTCAGTTTTTATGCACCAAATATCTGGAAAGGCTCCCAGAAACCTGCGGAACCAACTCCAACTTTAGTTCTTTAAAACAAAGCTTAAAACGTTCCTGTTTGCTGCTGCCTTTTATTAAACCAGATAATGATCTTATACTGCACTAGAGCTTTTACTCTTGTGTGTTATATTCTATTTTAGCTTCGATCCTATAGCTTTTATAGCTTGTTTTTATTTTCTAATCTTTAATGTTTTTATAACTGTTTTAATTATGTCTTAATGTTCTTTTGCACTTTGCGGCAATGTTCTTGAATGTTTATGTAAAGCACTTTGAATTGCCCTGATGCTGAAATGTGCTATACAAATAAAGCTGCTTTGCCTATATACTGCTGCTACCATTGGTGCGGAAAAGGGGCGTTGCCGGAAGTGACACACCTCCTAGCTAATTTTGTCGTAGACAATAGAAATACATAAAAAAAATAGAAAAATAAACTGCTATAAAACAGTATGTGCATTTAGAACATTCAAACCAGATTAATTTTGATGGTCTACATTAACTTAATAGATAAAAACGTTCGGTTTTGTTGACGCAACGTAGCAACTAGATAACAGCTACGTCACTTCCGGCGTCCATCGTCATTGGCTCAAACAAAATCAGTCACAGGCTTGGAAAAAGTTTTAATTAAAATTGTCTTAATTGTGCAAAAGACGGAATATATTTTGTTTCACCCGAACAGAGGACACTCTGAAGAATCAACACGTTGTCAAATAGCGGTAAGTTTCGTTTTTATCTTTGAGGGGAAAACAAAACATAACATAGCAAGATAACAGTTAACAGTTAACTGTTATGTTAGTGGTCAAATAATGCCATAAAATGCCATATATCAGGGGTCTCTAAGCAACCTGCGGCTCTGGACACATGTGTCTCTTCAGCTCCTCTCCAGTGGCTCCCTGTGGATTTATAAAAAAATGAATGGAAATGAATAACTGTTTTTTTGTTTACATTCATTTTTGTATTTATCATTGTTGTAGGTCTATGGTACGACAGAGTATTAGGGCCACATTGAGGAAGAAAAATAAATTTGAGATTTCGAGAATAAAGTCATAATATTATGAGAATAAAGTCATAATATAATAAAGTAGTAGTTTTACATGTTATTTTCTTTTTTTTCTCATAAAGTTATGACTTTATTCTCATAATATTATGACTTTTTTTCTCGTAAAGTTATGACTTTATTCTCATAATATTATGACTTTTTTTTCTCATAAAGTTATGACTTTATTCTCATAATATTACGACTTTCTTCTTATAAAGTTAATTTAATTCTGTAAATCTCAGATTTCTTTCCCTCAATGTGACCTCAAATGTTTTGCGGTTCCAAACAGATTTTTTCTTTTGTTTTTTTGCCTAAAATGACTCTTTTGATCATAAAGGTTGCTGACCCCTGCCATATTCAGCATATACAAAAACGAGGATTTAATTAACAACAATCAAGTGTGTCAATATTGTATACTGACTCTGTGCACTGAGACAAAGTGATCATATCCCGAGGTGATGATAAAACGAAGGTGTGTTGCACTGCTTCCATTTAGCTGAAAAATAGAACAAAATAAAGACAAGTAATTGTTTTACCTAGATAGATAGAAGAAAACTGTTAAAACTGAATATAGTGCAGGATAACAGCTGTGATACACGACTATTAAAAAAGTGAATATAGTGCAGAAGAGACTGTTAAAAATGAGTATGGTGCATTATTATCTCAGTGTGGATGCAAGTAGAGAAGAAGTGAGGGTGGACTTTTTTTTTATAGTGTTGGAGCACTTAGTGTGAGTCAGAAGTGACAATTAAGACCCGGTTGACTGGAGGAACACTCAAATATTTCATGGGTTAGCGAGCTAATTTTAGGGCTAAAACCTGTGTTATGAGGGAATTTACTGAGGCTCTGTCTCTATTTACCATCTTTAGTAATTTGAGCACATCGGAATATTGGAACTGAAAGTGAGTCCAGTCATTCGTGGGAAATGACATCAGAGTTAAAAATTCATGATAGTAAATAACTTTTTGGCAGAAAATCATTTACAGTAAATGATGAGGCAGAGCTGGCCTAAGTGTAATGTTCCTGTAACCATGGAGACCCTGTGCAGAACATCTCACATCCTAGACATGAAACAGGAAGCTGGCATAGCTTCGGGAACTGGAATCGTCATCCCTGATCTTACTTGTCTGAGTAGGTGGGAAACCCCATATCTCTGGTTCATGCTGCTGCCACTTCATCTGAACTCATGATGAGCAAGAGCTATTTTGCAGGAAATGAATCACATTGGTTGTAAAACTAGGAAGACTTGAAATGTGTTTGCTAGAAAATGTTGCCCTGGGCTTTAGATAATCCATACATTCACAGTTTTCACATGTTGCTGGGATTTATATGAGATTAAGGCCCTGTTCAGACCTGGCATTAACATGCCTCCTGAGTGATCCGATCACAAGTGTACAGCTTTAAATAGGCCTCTTCACACCTGGCATTAGAATGCGTTTCCAGTGGCCACTTGTGATTGGATCTCACTTTCCCGTTCTATATGCAAATAAACACGTAGTAAACACATGGCTAATACAGCAGACGTTGTGACGTAATATTGCAGGAATGTCAGTAATAATATCCTACATATTCGTGAAAATGGGTACATTTTATTAACATCAAAATAAATGGTTATTGTGGCGGCGTTCCCCGGGGACCTCCAAGCTGCAGACACGTTAACTTTGCCAGGCGATAGCTGGGTACAGAGAGCTGGGGGATGAGAGCGAGCGGGCGAGTGGATGTCAGCTCCGCGCAAAGCACCGGGAAAAAAAAACAACCGACACATCACTGACAGTATGAGAATAATGCACTTCGCATGCCTAGTCTGCAGATATGTAGCTTATACATAATATGACAGAATACAGTAGAGCACAGAAGCCTTTTTCCATGCCATGAGGCAGACGATCGCTCGCACCAGTCTATTCAAATGAGGAGCGCAGTGAGACCCCGCGCATCCCAGCGGGATGTCAGTTGAGTAGGCGGTCTTTAATGTGGCCCAGGACACCCTCACACTGGCCCGTCCCGTTTGGATCCACGGGTCTCTGTGCTCTTCATGTGAGTAGACAGTCTGTGCTCTACTGTATTAAAAGAGCATTATTATCATACTGTCGGTGATGTGTCTGTGTTTTTGTTCTGCTGCTTTGCACGGAGCTGACACCCACTTGCCCGCCCCTCTGCTCTCTCTCATTCCCGGCTCTCTGAAGCTCTGTGCCCCGCTGTTGCCTGGCAAAGGCAGTGGTCCCGGCGGAGCTCCCCGGGGACCGGCGGTACAATAACCTTTTATTTTGATGTTAATAAAATGTACCCAAATTCACCAATATGCATTGTTGTTGTGGATGCTGCTTGCAGTGTGAACACAACAGGTCATTATTTAGAATCTTCTGTCCAATCATGGTTTCCAAATGTAGAACACTGGTTTCTGATCAGTCTTCAGGGTTTTGCTTTTGGGGATACAAGCCACTGTCGTCTTGAGCCTTGTCAGGCTGTCACATCAATCACCTAGGCCGTGCCCTGAAGTCATGTAACCCTCACAGTACTGTAGACACAATGGAAACAATGTGGCAGCTAGTTAAAGTTTATTACGCAGTGTTGCAATCCAGCACGTGCAACCATAGGCTGGAGTAGGAAGTAGAGAGCAGAGAAGGTGATACGAGACTTGTCAGCTTTTGTCATCTGAAACAGCTGAGTAATTATGTTTTGGCGTAAGTGTACTCCAGTCAATTCATTCAGGTCGATTGACACCACGCTGCCTCACTGCATCGTCAGGAAAAATAATTACCATTTGTTTGGGAAATTAATAATCAGTTTGATTAATTACACGGAGTATGTTTTCTAAGAATTGTGGCGTTCCTGCCTGGGGAGGGTTGAATCAAAATATCAGAGGCCAGACTGTGCGATGTCAGCATGTGCAGTTTGTGTCCAATCAAGATATAGCCTTTAACTTGTGTTAGTTAAATCAAACAGGTGTTGTTGCATGTGATGATTCACGTGGAGCTACACCTGAGATGTTGGTCTGGCTTCCATTCCAACATTTCCATCTTGCGTCAGCGGTGGTCCAGTTTGAATACTGCAGTCTGAGTCATGTTCAGCATGTTCACTTTTTAATAGCACATTTTGCTTAAACACGTGTGTTGATGGCAATTATTAAGTCAGATACTGTTAGTGAACATTTGACACAGCTTTGGATTTATTTAAAAGAAATTTCATTCGAAATTAGAGCTTCTCAATTGCGAAGTCTGTTTTAAAACAATATCGTCACATGCCCTTATGGACATTGCAACTGTTTTAGTGTTGTAATCATTCCCCCTGTTCATACTGACCATTGATAGCACCTCCTAATAATGTATTTTCAATGGAGATGGGGGACAAAATCCGCAGGCCTCCTGCTGTGCAAAAATACATTCAACAGTTTTTTATGAAGTTAATGAGACTTCAGCAGTCTGAGGTATACAAATCAAGTAGATATCGTCAAAAATTGAAGTGTTTTTAGTACAAATTTTCCCCTGACAATTGTTTTAAGACTAGGTCTGAACGATTTTGAAAAAAAATCTGATGATTTGCGATATGTGAGATGATAACTTTTACATCTTTATTCTGATTTTCACTGAAAAACATATTAAGATGTTTATGTTTTTTTTGGGGATCTGAACCAAACAAAGATGTTTTCTTAAACTAGTAGATATGTAGTCCAGGACATCTCTACAGACACCACAATATTTAATTTAAAATGGTATTTTGACACACATTTTGCCTTTTAACAAATAGACTATTGCGCCTCCTACAATTTGGAAAAAAAAAAAATGCAGTAAACCATTTTGCAATTTCAATAAAATTGATTAATTGTGCAACCCTATTTAAGACAGACTTCAAAAAAATTGTGGACTTATCCTTTCAGGCAGTGGCAGAGGACATTTTTACAGTTGTCTTTTAAACAACAGCTCAGTGCAAATATTAGACGTAGCTCTGGGATTTGGGGATCTTGTGTTAGAACAACTACTATATCCCAGAGGCCTACTGCACGTGTGAGAGTTCAAGTAGAGCGAGTTCAAGAAGAGGTTGGTGATATGTGGGAAAAGCTGTGGGGGAGAGAAGGGATTGCCAAGCCTGAGAGTGATGAGTGAGGAAAAATGAGGTTTCAGTTTTAGGTGGACTTTTCCTGGGAATTCAGCCTGGGAAAATTTCTGTTCTCTGTTTCCTGTGTTGAGCTGTGAAAACCCCCAAATTCAGCATTCTGGGCTCTGCCCATGAAGACAGTACTGTGTACCTACGTCACTCTGCTGCACAGGGGACACACTTTGGGGAAGAGTTGTTAAAAAAAAGAAAGGTTTCAAATAAAGTAGCAGAGCCTCAAGAGCATGTTTAATAAGAAGAAATAAGTATTCTACATTTAACTTTTTGCAATACATTTATCACTTTCTTTCCATGAATACTATAAAACATATTCAGCTGTTGTTTTGCCCATGTGGTGGGACTGGAGAGAGACATGCAGCGAGCACAGACCTGTTCAGACCTGTTCAACACGCCACCTACTGTTTTAAATCAGCCCTGAACCTTACAAGGCCAATGCTGACATAGAGTCGACCGGTTGGAACTTATCTATGTCATGAAATTTTATATTAAAAACGAATGATAACGCCCTCTAATCAGAGGCCGGTGGGATGTCACTGAGCAATTCCTGCCTCACACATCCACGCTTTCAGCAAGGCATTGAGTGTGATCTAGTCTTTTGTGTATTATCTCCCCATGTCCTGAATGTTTGAGCAAATAGAAATAAATATAGACGTAAGCATGTATCCTCAGCCGACTCGCATAGTTAAATAAAGAGTGTTATTATTGCTTTCGGAGACGGGGTGAGTCATCATGCTGCGTTTGCCTTGGATTGTTCATGGGGGAAGCCTCACAGTATGAGCTTGTGTGGAGGAGCTAAGTATTTCCTCGGAGTATCAGTCATTCAGGCCTGTCTGCGTGCTCAGGAAAACACCAACCACCCATCAGTTGTGCTATGATGTGTCAGTACATTCCTGTTTTAAGTATAAGGAGTTTTTTTTTTTTTTAAAAAGTACATTAATAATTGTAAACAAGTCTTCTTGCTCAAGTAGCCTGGTCCGTCAGTCAATGTCAATGTATACTTTTAAAACAATTCAAAGTCAGATGATATAGTGTATATATTTAGGGATTTAGTCTGATTCATTTTTTTTTGTGTTGCAGATCACAAATGGACTTTGCTGTGAAACAGTAGCTGGCTAAAACATCAGAACATCTTGGGACTTCTGACATCAGAATTTAACTTTCCACGCTGAGGTAGGTGTAATAAAGACGATGGTAAAAAATGAATCGCAATTGTTGTGTACTAGTATGTGTCTGTCTCAGCATCCTGAAGGTTACTGATTTTAAGGCAGAGAGTTTACCGGAAGTGTGTGATGGATTTATGTGTGTGTATGCGTGCGTGTGTGGGTGAGCTCTCTGTTAGGAAAAGAGGAGAACACATGCTTTATTATTTGACACTGAGGAGATAGTGAGAAACATGACAACAATGGTGAGTAACAAAGAGCAAGGCATGTTGTGTCTTGTGGGTAGAAGCGCTTCTGCGTGTATGTGTATGTACATGCACATTGATATCGGATTGTATGACGTATATTTGTATATTATCTGCTGCTGCTGCATTCAGGCAGTTCCAGCATGGTGGGAAGGCCTTTGATGCGTCAGCTCTATTATTTTGTGTGTGTGGGCATGCCCTACATACTGTACACACACTCCCAAGTAGGTGCACAGGACACCTCTTTGTACACCTCTACATAGCACAGACGAGAGGGTTCACAGTAGAACATGACTGACTGATATATTGGCTGCTATAAGTCTATTACAGATATGTCGAAATATCTGCAGAAATGTAAAAACATGGGGGGGGGGCAACTTAACTGTGAAATATCCTAACCCCAAACATGTCTTTTCATAACTCTTTTAATAACCAAATTTGAAGGTTCTTTGCCAAAATGTTTATTGAAAAAGAAAAATGTATTAACTAATGCAGGATCAGCCGTGCTCCCCGGTTAACAGTTGGGCCCTAATTACACCTATTAGATAAATGAAAAAGAAATCTAATAATTAAAATAATCATTAGTTGCAGAACTCGGAGGTACCAGTTCTTAGAGTGGCAATGACATCTCAAAACCATCTTACTATTTGGGGCTATTGTGGGAGTATTTGCATGACTCCCCCAACTGCGACTGATTCGTTGCACTCAGCTTCAGTGAGGTAACCATCTAATGAAAAAAACTGAGCTAAAATATGCTAAAAGAATCGCTGTGTCTTTCAAGGATTACCCGTCCACTCCCACCCATTATACTCACATACGAGGAAACACACATTCACATATTTTGCACCACAGTAGAAGATTCCTGCTGCGTCACTCATTCTCATCCCTCCTGACTCAGGAAGTGTGGTGAGTCTATGAGTTATGCTTAGTCTTCTTAGTTGGATTCACTGCCTACATTTAGTTAAAAGGCCTGTAAAGACAGGGAGAACAGGAACCAGGAACCAACCACAGGAACTGGTGAACCATGGTCAACTTATACCTATACCTCCTACATCATGATTTGAATCTACCTCATGACCCACTATAGTATATCAGAGGCAGGTAACTTTCTCACTGCTGTCAGATAGAGCACATCTTAAAAATCTACACTCCTATTTTAAGATGCCTCATGAATTATGGGCTCAGTATTAAATGCGTCATTGGGACTGGGAGGCCTATCTGGGCTCCTACCGGCACATCACGTCACACATAACCTATATTAGCAGCATTCTCGTGGGTGTCCAGCCAACCCAGAGTGAGCCAGTAAGCGAGCGTAGGCAAGGTTTTCTCTTTTTTTTTGTCTAAAATTATTCAACTATGGGGTTTTCTGTTCCCACCTTAGCTTCAGGCAGAGAAGTCATTTAGCTCAATGTCTTTTCCTTATGGGGGCCATTTATCAAATAAACAGAACTAAACCTTCCAAATCAAATTAATACCAAGTTAAAAAAATATTTATCTTGATATTAATGTTTGAATTATCCAAAGAAACTATTAGGACGTGTTGAACTCATGCCTGTGCTATTTGTGTTGTCTTTAAAATACTCCTTTGCAACTCCCTGCAGTGAGTTCATGTGGCTCCATTCTGTCATCTCAGCCATGCTGTCCAAGCAAAGGCCGGCACTCTTGGGAGCGGCTTAATTTAAACTCCTCCACTGTTTATAGATATAAGCTGATTGTATAGCAAGTTTTGGACTCTGTTTATTTAGGCTTGGGCCCTGTGTGGAAATCGTAATTGGTGTGAGTAAGAGGGACTTATTGGACCGGTGTTGACATCCTGGAGACCATTAGGGAGACCACAGACCAGACCAGACCAGACCGGCCCAGTATCAGAGGGATGAGCTCATCTTTTCCATCCCCTGGAGGACTTTCAGAGGGGTGCATTTAACAGGGGGTTTACTCTGGATGGGGTTTGGGGTCAGAGAGTAATCCAGGTTGACCGTGTTTGTTATTAAACTGGTGCTACAAGGACAGGGAAGCAATCATACACACACCATTATTTCAAGTTTCCGGAAGTTTGATTTTGATTTGAACTGACCACTTTTAACTAGAGTTGTTCTGATACCGATACCAGTATTGGAAATGTGTCCGATACTGCCCAAAATTCGGGATCGGGTATCGGCGAGTATGCCAGTCTATGCACTGATCCGATACCATAATTTATTAACCCAGAAAAAAATCAACTTGTTTAACTGGATATCAATTCTTCCTCTCCGCTCCAAAACAGTAGCCTTCATTGTGCTGTCGCTCCACGGATGTATCATGGCTGCCACTGGCAACTACTGTTTTGAGCAGCGAAGAAGAACTGATTGCAGGTAGTTTGTCACGTGACGACAGCAAACAACATCAGTACGGTGCTAGTGGAGAGTGTAACGGTAGTCAGAGCGAGGAAAATGTCGGTCATTTGGCAACATCTCACCGTGGAAAATCCAACAAGTAAAACATATGTACGGTATGTAAGGCTTCCAGGGTGGCAGTACCTAGTAGGGTGTGTGAATATTGCACCCTGCAGGACAATCAGCACTACTAACTATATATTATTTAATCACGCTGGTATCGGATCGGTACTCGGTATCGGCCTATACCATAAGGTCAGGTATCGGAATCGGAACATCTCTACTTTTAACTATGAGTTTGGGTGACTGGTACAAAGTAGGACTCAATATCTTCCAATGTGACCAACTATGCTAGCTAACTAACTGACTGACAGTACTATTTGCCCAGATAAATGTTCCTTCCAACTCCCATCTCTTGCTATAAGTACATAAACTATGAACTATAACTATCAAAGTAATACCCCCAGTGGCATCAAACTAAACAATCCAAATCCACCTATATGAGCAGGCAGCCAGCCTCCTCAGCATCATCAAGTAATTAGGAAGTGAGTGCTAATTACATAGAAAACCTTGCTGTCTAATGTAGTGTGTATGTGTGTGCATGGCCCCCTGGGCAGGGCAGCAAGTGGGGTAATGACAGAGAACAGTGTGTCTGTCTGGCAACACTAACAGACGGAGAGTATCATGAGTGGCTGGATGGCACGTAGGCACTCGACATGGCACCCTGCCATCGCCACGCCTCGTCGCCCTGCATGCCTTCCCCTGCCGCTGAGTGGAGAGTGAGTTGTTTTGGTTTGACTGCACTCACTGCTGGCTAATCTGTGGGTGGCTGTTTGTCTGTGTACATTTAATGACTGCTGCTTAATCAGCATCCCTCATCAGGGCACTTTGGGGGTGGGCAGAGAGTCGGAGCCGGGTGGAGGTTTGCAGGGATGTTGCTTCAGCAGTGTGCAGGAAATGGCACCAGGCCTTAGGACTTGAGACGTGACGGTTGCAACATGAGCCCAGGGAAGTCCCGGTATAGAGATGACGTTTACTGAAAGGCATCATATCTGTAAAAGTCCTCTGCGTTGACGTATCTCAACGTTAGGGAGGTAGAGTCCTCCAGAGGCCTGTACTACGGAGCAGGATTTTGAGTTAGCGAGGTAACTTCAGGGTTAACTCTGGGTTTTCCGTCCTACAGCGGTGGTTCACGTCTTCGACACGTCTGTAGATCGCTATGATAACTTGTGCTGAACACATAACCTGCTCTGCAGCACTGATCAATCAAAGCTTGGTGCACAGATCGTATGATAATTTTACACAAATACAAAGTTTACAGAAGAAGTTTAATACAAGTTTAAGTCATAATCCAGGCAAAAAACAGTTTAAACCGACAAATGCAGGAAGGACAGCTGGCTGTATGCTGTGGGTGCTTACCGCTTTGAATTATGTTTCTATATTTATTTATTTTTTTTTACTTGCTCTCAAGTAAGTTTCTGTTTACTGCCGGAGTCGGGGACGCGGCTGAAAGAAGGCTGAAATAGTCATACATGCGACATACTTATTAAAGTGCATAGTGAAGTGTAATTCATTCATCCGATTTATTTTGAAAGCTGTTTATACTGTGTATCACTGCCCCGTCTAGACGACTATATCTCATCTTTGAGTATTCCGTTAAATTAATAAGTCTGTTAATTTACACATTAACACATCGTCAATTTTTTCTTTTGCCAGCTGTCCTTCCAGCATTTGGCAGCTTCAACTGTGTTACTATTAGTCTGGATTATGTGTTTAACTTCTTCGTATTCGTCTAATTTTATAGTTTGCTCTTCTTTTGTAAAATGTGCCGCTCTACTGACACATAGGACATTTGTAGGACCGTTTAGTGGGATTGTGGTTGTTAGGGTTAAGCCAGATAATGAGAAAATACCCTGGGTATATTGAACTTGCTTCGTAGTACAGGCCTCTGGTAGGTAAAAAGTGTCAAGGGTGTCACAGGAAACATTATGGCATGATTGGCATCAGTGCCAAAAAAACATTTTCTATGGAAGTCAAAGTAATGACATTAATGCATCCATTAAAACCCAATGATCATAAATCCAATGTAATAATGTGTTCAAGTTAACCATTTATGCTTTATTAGACAGTGTTTAGTGAAAGGTGACAAAACAAAAGGAAGTGTATGAATGAATACATATTTACTGCTAGCTGGTGTGTTGGCTCGCTGTGAGTGAACCTGGTGATTTTATAGTAGGAGAAAAGTCTCCCCTCTCTCTTCCTGTTGGCTCGGTTCACATCACTGCGTGGTCATGTGCCAATGGGCTTTCCCTGCTCCTCAGTGCCCTGCTCCTGTAGCACTGAATTAGGGTCAGCATCCTGTTCACCTCAGTAACTCTGGCAGGAGATAGAGCCTCATTGGATCAGTTTCAGTTTCCTTACTTTTCTTTTTTTATTAAGGTGCTTTCTAAAGGCTAAAACTATGTAGTATCACTCTCCTTTTTGTTGAACCGGATCTGTTGAGGCCTGTAGTTAGTCTGTCTGTCTGAAGAACCATGAGATGATCACCTGTATAAGGATAAAATGAGTAATCTTTTAATTATTGAAAATGATTTAATGGTTTGGTCTGTAAACTTTCATTTAGAGACTCAACTTGATGTATCCAGATTATTTTGTCTGACCATCAGCCAGAAAACAGTAAAGGCATTTTTGTATAAGTTATGATTGAGCCATATCATGCCCGAGTATGATTGCTCCCTCCCTCTCCACTCCCCTGCCGCTCAACTTTCACATTAGTAATGTTGGTTCGTACCTGAGTACACTTGCATCATCATCCACGTGTATTTGATTATGTTGAGATCAGCTGTTCTAGTAGCGGAGCATCATAAAACACTTCATTCAAACTTCACAGTAACAAAATAAAACTCACCAAAACCGTCGTCGTTAGTCTTTCCAGCAATTACCAACTCAGGTTTGGTCGAAATAAACCCTTATTTCACAAAGTTTGATGTGAAAATATGCTGACTCTTCACACAGTTTTCCCCGCTGTCTCTCTCTCTAAACTAGCTAAATTAAATTACAAACATTGCCCAACCCCAATGCCTACTATTGTTTATATTTTAAGGAACCTCTTGCTTGCCTTCCTGCTTTATCAATCATGGCCGTACAGTTCAGAGGATGAGATTGGCACAAGCTGCGTGCATAATTATACAGATTTCGGGGCTGACCGGTGGTGTTGAAAAAAGCCTGTCTTTTCAGAACTACTCACTGAATGCTAACATTACTTGCGTTAAATAGCGGTCTACTTCCGTGTTTTGATACAGTTAGCTTTCACACCTGATGTGAACCGTACCCCATTACACAAGAACCACCTTTTCAAGTGGACCCAAGTACGGATCGAAGAACCGTGCCAGAGTACGGTATGGAGCGTTCACACTAATCAAACGAACTAGACTTTGGGGTCAAGTGTACTCTGTTTCGGGCCTGGGACCCTGATGAGAAAGCACCCTAAGGCAGTTATCATTTAATGCAGCAAATCTTCATGTGAGAGTTTTTACTCAGGAAAGGTTTGATATTTTCATTTCATAATCAGGTCTCACAATTGCCTTTGAATTATTATTTTTTTGATTTGTCTAATCGGTCAACAAAAAGGTTCAGCACTAGCTCCTACTGGTGCAAAGGCAAGAGCACACTTTGTGCAAGACATTTTTGTCTTATGGGGAAATTGAGAATGGAACTAGCACATCTTTGATGAGTGTAGTGGCATTACTACCTCATCCTCCACTCCAAGTGGTTCTTCAGATGATAACGGCAGTTTGCTGCTAAATGTTACTGTATGAATGCAGTTTAAGAAGGGAAAGCTGCAGAGCGATGACCCATTTGAGTTCGTCTTGCGGTTTTTGCTGGTGCTGAAAACAGTTCTGGATCTGCAAACAGATGCAGAGAGACTTCACTGAAAAATAGCCAGCCAAGAGCAACACTGCACCCCACAGGCGAAATGCATGAGCAAAGGTGGAGGGAAAGTAGGTCAGAGGGAGGGAGAGGGAGATGGAGGGTGTATATGGGTGGGGGGTAAATAGAGACAGACGCAAGGTAGAGGGTGGGAGAGAGGGAACAAGAGAGGTAGATGGGGCGGGTATAGAGAAGAAGATTTGCTTTTTTCTTTTGCGTCTGCTGCGTTTTGAAGTAAACAGGCTCACTTTTCACAAGTTTCTGCCATCTGGGAGGTATATGAAATGTGCCAGAAATAAGAGCATCCTTGCCCATAGTCTATTTCTGAATAGTAAGTGTCTGTCTAAATGCCAGGGAGACTGCGCTGCTCTTAGGAGCGTGTTTTACCGAGATAAGGACGAGAGAATGTGTGCTTAAATGTGACAATGAAGTGAAATGTCGTTGGTGTCACTGCAGGTATCAAGCTTCTAGTTTAATGCTATATTATTATAGCTGACCTGTACCACCAGAGACTGTCATAGCATACACTGGGATTAGTACAGCAGTGAACCAATCTTAATGGGACTGTGCAGATGCTGTATCTGGATACTGGGAAATCAAAATAGATAGTATTTTTCACCTGGATTCTTTCCTCACTTTTTCACTGTGTTTAATGAACATGATGTGTTTGTGTCTTTTTGTGATACTGCTGATACCTGTGACAAACTGTGTGTTTTACTGTTCCTGTACTGAGAGCAGCTGTAGAAGTGGATCAGAGATGGAGGGGTTTGAGAGGTACAGTGTAAATATAGCAGGGAAAATGCACTGTGTTAAAGTGAACAGTAGATGGCGCCAACAGCATGTCATTTTTGGGTTCTTATTGGGAAGGAAATCAAATCATTTTTGGTCCAGTCATATGTAATTATCAATTCCAAAAGTAGTATTTGACATCTAATTATTAATGTACTATTTTACATTTATAAAATAGATTTTTTTTGTTTGATTTTTGTGCCGAAATATACTCAGTGAATCATTCAGGATAGCAAATGTCAGAAGTGAAAAATAAACTGAAGTACACTGATTTAATTTTCAGGCTTTAATAGGGATAACAGACTAACATTTTGACACTACTCTGCACTCATCAGAGCAAAAAAGGTTTGACATGTAAATATTTCTTAACAAATGTTTGACTGTGGTTTCATACCTGTAGTAGGCTAACTGGAATTGTCTTGGTCTCTGTGAAATTATCCGCCAAGACAATTTTTTTCCATTCAGAAAGACCTGATAGAATGAAATACCTGATGTTAAAAATCCAGAGCGCAGGTTGCGCTTGATCCAGACCCATCATCTAGAGATACTTTCAGACTGTTGAAAAGTTTTCAATTTTTGAAATACCATAAGTAAAGTATGGAGATGCAGAGTAACAACATTTAATCTGTAACATGCATAGTTACAGTTATAATATCTGTCTTATGTCTGTACTGCAGAACTTGCGCATGATTAGGGTAAACCATTCAAGATGTGTGTGTATGTGTGTGTGTCTGCCTGTACTGCAGCAAAGGACATGTTGACCTTCACTGCCCGACTTGTCTAGCCTACTGTGCCACATTACTATTCTCCACAGGTTGTGTTCCTGTGTAGTTGTGTGCATGCCTTCGCTTCTGGTATCAGTGTCCGTGTACGTGCATGTCCTCTGAGCAGCTCAGTCTCGCATAGTCCGTTGTTACTCCTCATTCTCGCCTCCCTCTCATCTTTTCCAGCGAATCATCTTCGTCCTCTGTTCGTCTTCTCACTTCTCATTCCTCTGTCTGCCTGGCTGGGGTGAGAACAAGGGAGTCCATGGAGAGAGAGCTTTAAATGGCTGAGGAGTTGTGTACCGGCTGGTTTCGCATCATCGCAGGTACAGTAGGTAAAACCCCTTTCTTGACCCGTCAGTAGCAACTCCTCAGCAGTGAGAACATGGGTTGTCAGCGTTCCTGAAAATAAGGGATATAGGTCACTCAGTTGTTTTTTTGCATTTTTTTGTATTCTCAGGTGTTTTACTCTAGATTATCTGATCCATGTGGTGAAATGTGTTGTGTGTGTCTTGTTGTGAGTGTATGGACTTTTACTATAGTAGTAAGTGTGTGTACTTGTGGCTGCATGTACTATATGTAGTGAGTAACCTTCACTTTTGTATTGACCTTCCTGATATTTCATGGCCATAACATGTGGATATGGGTGTTTTGTGTGCTTTTAAGCATTTTGTGTGCACGCTGTGTGTATGCATGCTGGGCAGTGTGTCCTCTCAGATGGTGCATCAGAGAACATTGTGGTACAGTCATTTAGATAGAAAAAGAGAGAAAGGCAGACAAATGTTGTGAGGGAGGAAGGACTAGACACAGAAAGCTAGAAAGAGAATCAGATGGATTTATTCTCCTGGAATTCAAACTTTATTCATTTCCCTAAAGTTGCATGCTTTATTTTCACTTTCTCAATCTCAGCTACTGTCCTTTTTTCTTTCATTTTGCTCCAAATCTCTGAGTTCAAAATAGCATAAGTATACCATTAAGATTGTATGTCAAATCCACTGGCCTGCAATGTAACGCAGTCATTTAGATGTTTGCGGAGGCTGCCTGTTGCAGTAACATTGGTAAGTTATATTAAAGGACCAGTGTGCAACACTTTGTGGGATCTATTGGCAGAAATGGAATATGATATTAATAAGTATGTTCTCTTCAGTGTATTTAATCTGAAAATGAGAATCGTTGTGTTTTTGTTACCTTAGAACGAGCCCTTTTTATATGTACATAGGGAGCGGATCCTCTCCGCGGAGCTGGCCGCCATGTTTCTACAGTAGCCCAGAATGGACAAACCAAACACTGTTAACTTCTCCTGCTGCTTCTTGCTTCTCTACTCACTTCCCACTTACAAACACTCTAAGCACTCTATTCTTACAACAACTGGTTCTGGAGAGGGCCATTTGCATTTTCACATCGGCCATCGTAGCAATCCTACACGCTTGGCACACGGGAGAAGCTAGATGCTGCCAGATCCTACACATTGTTCCTTTTAATGTTCATTTGTACCAAGTGACAATAGAGAGAGATGACGCCCGATTTGTAGTTTTTGAGCTTCTGCCTCTAAGTTCAGGGGTTAGTAGGAAGTGTCACATTACGCTTAAGTTACTTGAAGTGCACCGACAATAGTTTTGGCTACAGCTTCATTGTTTTTAATTCTATTGCACTGTAGTTCAAAATTTAATTAATTGTCATACTAAGGAGTTTTTTTTTATCACCATATTTTCACCCATCTCACCCCATTATTCAACGTTAATGTTTTTATTAATTTGCCCGATTGGGCAAGTGGGTCAGAAATCTACTTGCCCGATGTCAATTTTTACTTGCCCCTATACAAAAAATGTTTTATTTATTAGTGGTAACAAATAACAACAAATACTTAAATTAATTGTCATGTTTTATCCCCCTTGCTTTCAAACTTGCTTTCAAACTATGCAATACATAGTTTGAGTTTTGCTCACATCTTTTCTAATGCTACCCAACTAAACTTCTGTTTCCAGATTGATTGAAATGCTCGCTTGCACTTCAGCATATAAACTTTGTCTTTGCCTGCTGCCATTTTCTCGCAAGTGTCCAGTTGGTACTGCACATGTGCAACTCTCAACAGAGCACGATGGGGCAAGTGAGTTGCTAGATTTACTAGCTGAATGTGGCATTTTACTTGTGCCGGGGGACAAGCGGGTAATCCTTATTGTTGAGCCCTGCAATACATTTTATGAACTCTCATTCATTGTTATAGAAAATAAACTCTGGGAGATTCTAAAATGTGAAAATATCTTAAATAAGATAAAAAACATTTAACTTTGATAAACAATAGTGAGAATATGCCCTCATGAAAAGCACAGTGGGACATAGCAATGGTATATAATAAACTGAATTTGACCATCTTTCTTTATAAATCTGTAACTGTGTGTAAAACATGAACTTAAAGTAAAAGCAAAGTCTGAATGTAAGCTATTGATTTTAAAATATACTTCTTAGATGGTACCTTTGTTTATATTAAAATCTCAAAGATTTCAAAACCTTCTAATTCAAGAAATGTTCACTGACCCATATTAAGCACCATTAGGGTCATTTTTTTGTATTTGTATTTATAAATTCTAAAGTTTAAAGTATAACACTGCATCACAGCCATATGTTCCATGTGTTTCCCTCAACGTGAATGTTTTTTGCATTTGTTAAGGTGCTTTCACATAAGAGTACGCAGGAATTTTGCAGTAAAATATTTAAATTAAAATATTATTAGATTTTTTTTTCATTCATTTGGACAATATCAGTATGCATGTCAATGGGATGTATACATTTTTAAAACCCACCATAACATTGGTATGATTGTCTAATCCTCTCCATAGTAAATGACACAAGTGTGTGTCTTTATTCAGGCTGCTCAAACTCCTGCAGCTCCAAAACAGAGCTTATAGGGCATTAGGCTTTATTTAGCAAATCCCCCTCCCTTCCTCTTCCCTTATTCTACACTCCTCCACTAGCTGGCATAGCAGAATCTGTCCGCTGCAAAACCTATACACATATCTCTTTATATGTATGATCAATTATCAGCCTATAGTTAACATAGACGTGCCCAGTACATTATATTGATGATACACTGAGCAAATATCCACAATATTTGACCTCCTCAGCAGCAAGGCCTCAACACCAGCACAAATGGTAAATATCTGTCGTGATTCTCAACGACCATTAGATGGCAGTGCAGGAGAAGATGCGTGTTGTCATCGCAGGGAGTGAGCAGGGGTGAGACAAGAGGAGTAATGAAGAAGAAAAGAGAAAGTGATAGGAAATAGAGGTGTGGAGAGAACAGAAAAGATGAGGTAGATAAGAAGACTAAAGAAAGGGAGGCAGCAGAGGAAATCAAAAAGGTGAGAGGGCAGGGAAGTTACGAAATACAGCTTTGGAGTGAAGGGGGGAGAAGGAAGGATGAGGGGGAAGGGAGTTAAAGCCTGAGGCAGGGTGGGAGGGTGGGGTGCCCTCTTTTTGGAGGAGCATCTGCTGGATGTTAAGACAGAAGAGCTGGGCAAGGAAAGACAGAGGCATGAAAGGAGGGAGGAGGCAAGTGACAGAATGAGCCACATAGAGGCAGCTTGACAAAAATAACAAGCAGGGAAAAGGGAGAAATCACTAAATGAAAAGAGAAGAGGTGATAAATGAGAGAGAGAGATTTTGAGGGAGGGAGTCACCATCACATGGGCTTAAGCATGACTGGGGACAATTCATTCATGGAGAGGCAATTGGCTGGCTCTTTTTAAAGCATGACTACAGATAGATAGATAGATAGATAGATAGATAAATAGATAGATAGATAGATAGATAGATAGATAGATAAAGGGGGAAAACAATACTTATTTGTCTCTCTAAATTAAATTTGTTCCCACAGACTATAGGGTTTCCCAAACACACAGTATACATTCATATATGCGTAGGTATGTCATCTATGTGAACACCCATACGCCACACACTCTGCCTGGCTCAGTAGATGTATGAAGACACAGCCTGATACTGAATACTGAATATCGGGCTTATGTATGTAGGAATGTTCACCCAACCTTTAGCACATTTTAATTTGCATTTATAGATGTGACTGTTCAGACAGTTACCAGTAATGGCTTTGATTTCCTAGTGAAGCATCCACAATCTCACTCTTAACAAGAAAAAATTACAGAGATCGTTGGTTTTAATAACTCATTTTGAACCGTTAAAATTTAGTTCTTTCAATATGTTCAAATTTCTCACAATAAACAACTCTGAGGTAGTGGTGAAAAAATGACTATCAATTTCTCTTTCTGTGGAAAATATTACATTTGCAATGTAAAGAAAACCAACAAACTGAGATGTGGGGTTCCTGCACAAAAAATAAACCATGTAAGATTCCCTGGATGAATTCTTTCTTTTTTTAAAAACTAAAAATGAACTTAAACCTGCAGTAGGCAGAATCATTTTGGCATCATTGGGCAAAAATTCCATAATAACCTTTCAGCATATTGTAGTTCAACTGTTTTGAGAGAAAACTAGACTAGGCTCTGTTATCAGGCTTTAAAAAATCTAGCCAGTGACGGGAGACTTTGGCCAATCACAGGTCATTTCAGAGAGAGCGTTCCTAATGGCTGTGCTCCGGCTGGTTGGCGGTGCTTGGTATTTCCTAACCTGATCTCAACATGGCTGTCGGGTCACAAACTTTCTCATTTTACAGCTAAACAGTACACTACAAGATGTTTCTGAAAACATTTGAGGCGAGAAATAGGCATTACAGTAACAGAATATTGATTCATATTTGATCAGCGCTGCCTAGTTTGACCGTTTGATCGGAGTTTGTGAGTGATTGACAGCTGCTCAGAGATGTTTTATAAAAATAACTTTTTTTAATCATGTTTGCTCCATTTCTACCCACTGCAGCTTTAAGTAATATATGGACAAATAGTGCAACATTAGTCATTTAATGATGCTTTTATTTATTTAGTTATTTTTCTTGTTATATATACTGTACTAATTTTGCTACTTTCCTTTTGCTTTTTATTCTTTATTTAATCTTACTTTTATATATTCATTTGTTTGTCTGACCTTGCAAAACAGACTAAATACATTTTAATTTTAAAATTAGGAATCTTCTGTTTATATCTTCATATACAAAGGGATATTAATTATTTTGAATAAATGTAAATTACATAACCAAAAAATGAATGTCGTTGTTACATACAGTGTATATATACTTCATGGCTTACTGTATGAGCTACACAATACTGATATGCAATATGGAGTAGTACTGTGACTGCGATGACCACTACAAAACAATCAATAAAAATAATATTCCTAGCATTAATAATAACAATAGGCTCAAATTGCCGGCTGCATTCATTCCTGTTTCATTTTCAGATTTGTGTTTGTATTATATCACGTCAGTGTTTCATTTGTTGTTGTTGTTGTTGTTTTGTAGGTTTGCCTAATTGTTAGTCTCCTCTGCTCTTTGGTTTGTTCACATAAACATTCACCCGCTCCCTCCCACTCTCTCTCTCTCTCTCTCTGTCTCTCTCTCTCTCTCTCTCTCTCTCTCTCTCTCTCTCTCTCTCTCTCTCTCTCTCTCTCTCTCTCTCTCTCTCTGCACCCTCTCATAGAAAATTAATCAGCGCACAAACACTAGCGCACACCCCTCTCTGGGGGCTGTTCTGTCACCAGCCCTTTCCTGCTCGTTGGTTGCAGCTGTAGCCTGCGTTGCCATGACGTCACGCTGATCGATCCTGGTCCCGATGCAGTGGGAAAGCACAGACACAGAAAAGGGCAGCGGAGTGAAACAGACTGGCAGAGAGAGAGAGAGAGAGAGAGAGAGAGGGGAAGGTGGGAGGGAACAGGGAGAAGAGGAGGAGGAGAGAAAGAGAGAGGGCAGAGTGAAACCACACCTTATTCCAAGGAGGGCGGGACACAGGCAGCCACACACAAACAGCTACTACAGGAATAGTCACTGTGCAGGACGGGTGCAGGGTAACATATTCTGTGCTCTGGTGTGTTATTGTAGAGTCTGTGTATGTCCTCAGCATGGGTTGTCACTTGGCTCACACCTGCACGTTACTCTTTCCGCGAGCAAATCATTAATGTCATTCACTGGTGGGCAGCCTCGGCACACGCTGCACTGACATAAGGTAGGGTGTAGGGGAGGGGTTCGTGTGTGTGTGTGTGTGTGGGTGTGTGTGTGTGTGTGTTTAGCGGATTTGGTGTATTTACTCTGTACATGTCTGGTGGCTTTTGCTGTGCCTCTATTTGGATGTGTAAACATGTGTGTGTATTCAGTGTATGCACACAAGTATTTTGTCAAGCAAGAGCGGTTACTAATGTAGTGTTCTCCTGGGCCGTGGTGTCAAGAGATTCAAGCTGTAGGCCATGTGACTCCACAAAAGAGCTGCAGGGATTGGCTTAGGCCATCTCTGACCTCAGCAAACTGCCTCCGCCCCTCCTCAACACTACCACCCCCCTGCCAAACACACATACACACACATAACCCTCCCTCTCGGTCTCTCTCCGCCTCCCTCCCTCCCTCTCTCTACCCTGCCTCTTTTATTTATTTTTTTCCTCCAGTTAGCTTTTCCCCCCACCTCTCAGCATCCTCGGCTGAGTGTGTAGGTTAGAGCCGCAGCAGCAGCAGCAGCAGTAACAGTAGCAGCATCCATGGCTTAAGCCCCAGCTCTGATCGGCAGCTAGCCCTGGCCAGGCCCCTACCCCTCCTCTTTCTTTCTTTCTCTCTCTGTATCTCTCTCTCTCTCTCCTGGACTAGTTGACAGGCGACGTCTGGGGGTGTCTGAGGCTCACAGTTAGCCAGGGCGTTAGCCACATGCACACGGCTGCTCTGCTGCCCATCAATTCTACTGTATCTCTCTGGTAACCGGGGGCTTCTTCTCTTCTCCCCCCCTCCACACGCCTCCTGCTTTCATTTCAGGCTCCTTGGAGATAGAGGAATGCAAATCTGCAACCATGATGGAAGGTAAGGATGATTTTCTTTTTTTATTATGCTGTCCCCTTTTCTACTGTCATTCAGGGTAATCCCCCTTTATGTCCTTGTCCTACAGTGCTTCATCTGCTGGCACGCATGTGTGTGTGTGTGTGTGTGTGTGTGTGTTTGGGAGGTTCAAATGTCATAAGCTGCCTTTGCTATTTTGAGTGCATACATTCCGGTGACTTGCGTGTTATTCTTAGGAAAAGGGCACAGCCACTGAATGTCTACCACAGAGGCACAATGGCGAAGCTAATTGAACCGTGTGTACCTTGTGAGTGTGTGTGTGTGTGTGTGCATATGTCTGAGTAACCCCTCCACCCCCCTTTTTCCCGCTTCCCATCGTAAAGGATTATTTGGATTTATTGTGCAGGAGGGCTTATGTGCCCAGCTGGCTCACTTGTATAAATTCTCTTTGTATGGTGTTTTTCTGAAACACATGCATTGAAACACTCGCGGCACCGTATGACTCTGCTGTGTATCTGCTCACACCACATTGCCATTTTTCTACCCAGTGCTTGCGTGTGGATTGCATATCTGTAGAGGTGGGTGCATGCGTACATTCGCACCCACCCATGGTCGGACCGATCCATCTCTGTAGTGAGGAAAACGAGAGCAGGTGATTGTTTTAGTTTCATGTCCCTTTAATTGATGACATCATCAGGGGGGAAGGCCAGTGATGGAGGGATGAATCCCTACAGCTCTGCAGCTGGCAACCCAAAAGCCTCCGTCCATCCATCTGCTTCACACGATATCTCTTATTTCTTATCTTTAATATCGTTCAGGCATCCTCTATTGACGACCACTTACTATTTGTTTGACCAGAACAGCCTAAATATGTTGACTGACTGAATCAACCTTGGATTATGTAAGCTCCCATAGTCCACGATACACAGGCAACGTTATGAGGCAGTGAACTGGGGAAATATGTGTAGATCACGATTTGCTCACAATATTTACACCCTGCAGTTACGTATATTTCCTCACAGTGGTTATTCTTTTGTCTGTGCTCCAAAAAAGCTTGACGATGTCACTCGAGCCTCATTCCAGTGCATTTAGTAAATGAACTCAATGCCAGTGTGTCTGTCTGCTCCTGAAGAAGAATCTCATTAGCTCAATCTCAAATGGTTGTGTTTGTGTTCATGTGTGTGTCCGTCTATCAGTGTTTTGACAAGAATGATGTTATTGCTGCCGGGTGATGTGTAGACATGTCATTAAGTTAGAAGTGGAATTGAGGGGAAGGCAGGAACCTATACATTGATTTTGAAGTGACAGCTCTCATGGTTAGTTTCTAGCGGTTTGGACTTGGACAATAATTATCATCTATGTATAATTCATCTATATACATGTATATAAATCCTAAACCAGATTTTTGATTGTTTCAAATATTGAGCCTACTGGCTTGAAGCATGGTGCATGTTTCTGTAAAGATGTCATGGAGGGTGATGATGTGATCTTTTGATTGTTGAGACAACAACATTTCCAACTTTTACAGAATTGGCAGTAATGTTATCATGACCGTGGACCATGCCAGCTAGTGGAGGAGTGCAGACTATGAAAACAATCAACAGCTAATTCAGTCATTCAAACTTTATTGCACTATAAGGGGAATTTGGTTCGCCATAAAAAAGGTAACACTTGCGTAAAACACAGAAATAAATGAGCAATAAAATAAACTCTAAATGGATCACTGCCACATGCCAAACAGGAAGTTCTTTACTCATGTAATACAGTGAAAACTGCTTTGAAATTTGCTATATAGCCATGTAATGAAGTGAAATGGTTATCTGACCAAATGGGTCTGTAGATCTGTTGAATTTAACATCTCATGATTATTTATTTATTTGTAGGAGACCATGATTTGGACTGTTGTTAACTGCCCAAGCATGCTTAAGATCTGAGATTAAAGGTCTGCTGTGTAAAATCAGAGTAGAGCTCAATTTAAATTGAATGAAAGGGCATTTCAATCAGTGGAAATGGCTGATACAATAATAATGAACTATACTGTATGTTTGACAACAGTGTATTAAACTGCCATGCTACAGTATCATGAAATAGATGACAATCGGCCTGACAGTCTGGAGTACGTTGTAATGACCGCAACCATGACAGCATCACTGTTTGTCACACACACACACACACACACACACACACACACACACACACACACACACACACACACACACACACAAAACCACCACACTGTCTTGTCTGTACGGCGCAAATTCACATATTAGGGCTGCAGCGCGTTACTTTTTTCATTTCAAATTGCTCATTTTGTCATCAGCTTTTCATTTAGAGAACACAACAGGGTGCAAAAGTAAAAAACGTCACACAACTCTTCCCCTGTACACCGTGCTTTATTCAGCGCACCAAAAGTTTTAGGCCATCTTGACTCCATCACGGTGGTGTCTGAAGATATTTCTGGTTTGGGGCTCATGCTCTTAAAGGGTAACTTTAGTATTTTTCTACCAGGACCCTATTTTCCCATGTTTTTGTGTATAAGTGACTAATGGGAACAACGATTCTTGAAATTGGTCCCGTATTGAGGGAGAACGCTGTAACCGCTAGCCACTAAACGAGCTGGTATCGGCCGTTTACGTCCACTAAAAGTGCTTGTTTATGCCACTGACAGGTTCGGATTGTTATTATAAGTGTCTGACAACATTACCGTAAAGACCGTACAGAGAAATTAAATGTTTTTCTTACCTTTCGCTTGATCCGGTCTGTTTGTTATAGTGTCCAAATCTCGCTCGGAGAAGCCTCGTTGTGAAATGTTGCGTCACATCCACATTGTCGAAATCATCTAAAATACTTAGCCGTGACATTGAAAATCTTTTAGATAACACTGAGCTACGCTTTCTGTACTCCCAACACATCAAACATCGGCACGCCTCTCATCCACTCTCACTCACGTTTCCACTGTTGTCTCTTCCGGCAACAAGTCACATGACACAATAACAAACAGAAAGCGAAAGGTAATTTCTCTGCAGGGTCCTTTCCGTGATGTTGTCAGACACTTCTAATAACATTTTGAGCCTGTCAGTGGCAAAAACAAACACTTTTAGTGGACGTAAACAAACACAAAGATGTGAAAATAGGGTCCAGGTTGAACCGAAGTTACCCTTTAAGCTCTGGAACTACAAATCCCATCATTTGTAGGCTTTAAGGGGATGTAAACAGGAAGTATAATGAGTTTGTGAGCTTTGGACTACAGCTTGAGCCCACATTTTCCACATTGTGACAAATTGGCACCATTAAAAGTATGCCCAATTAGGTATTAGTAGTTGTTTGTTTTGCAATGTACCTATGGATATACAGACAACTATCACTGGATTATTTTGATACAGAAGAAAACTTAAAAACGTGATGATTCTCAGGCAAGTTCTGGAGTTGAAAAGTGTCCTTTTCTATTATTTCAAAGCAGATTAATGGATGTTTATTCACGCTGGTCTGAACCAAAGCACCAAATTCTGTATTTGATCACCACACGTCTTAAACTCACTATTCAAATTACTGTACACTTGTATTTCCGTCCCTATAATTAGTTGATTTTACAGTTGATTTTAACACTCAATTGTCACAAGACCTTTCAACCCATTATCAAAATTGTTGCAGATTCATTTATCACTCCTCCACACATAAGTACTTTACATGTTTACACTCTGCGTGTGTGTGTGTTGAATCAATCACGGAGCTCCGCCGCAAAGTCTTTTAAGTTTTGTTTTGTATTTCCGTTTCCTGCTCGGCCTTTCTTCCTCTCGGTCTGACGATGTATACTGCTAACTGTACCCTCTGCAGTGCCCTCCCCGTCTCGGTTGATTCAGTATTGTGCCATGACCTGTTTTTGTTTAATAATGTACAGACACACAAAAAGGCAGGATTTCTGTATTAGGAAGCACTGTGCATTCAACAGTATAGGTAACAGAAATAGAAGCACCACAAATGTATAAAAAAAAGAGAACTTCTTACCTCATTGTTTTTGTTTCTGCTATTATTTTCTAATGGTGGCAATGTGTGCCCTCTAATTTGTCTCTTGCCTTGATCGGATGTCTTCACATAAAGCCTATGATCATAGGAAATTATTTATCACTGAATAAAAAGAGGAAAAATGTGTGTGTGTGACACAGTCTTTTATGATTTATTGTGCTTATTTATGTGAAGTGTGACTCTAATCTGGACGAAACAGAGCAGATCATTTAATCAGAGGAATTCTCCGTAAATGTTTAATCTTAAAATCAGTGATGCTACTTCTGCAGGATAAAACCAAAATGTCCTTCTACTTCATTAAATCTAGCAAAACAGACACAAACCTACCTCAAGGGCACCCAGGATACGTCAGTGAAAGGACTATCTGTGTTCCCAGAGTGCATCTGTTAAATGCTGTTAAGTGGCCCTGAAGTCTATTTTTAGAAGAGTATTGTCTGGACTAAGTGGTCTAATTAAAGCTAGGGCGGGTAATGTTGAGTTAACTGTGTCATTAGGGCTCAATGAAATGATTGGACGGGTTTATTACAGTCCTGTGACAGCTAATGATACCAGATTTCTTTTGTCAGAGCATTTGATTTATTGATTGCTGTCAGGATGTTTTGAAGAACGCTACCGACCCCCTCGCTGTAAGTCAGGCATTTTTGAGGCTTTTAATTTGAAAGGTAAATTATTTCCTTCAGAATAATAAAAGTTTTTAAGACAACTGATAATACGCATCACCATCATAGTTTTACACTTTGAAGCAACGTTATAATAGTTTTGAATTCAGTTTTTATTTTCTAGTTTTGACTTTTTGATTTCATTTTAGTTTAGTTTCAGTTAGTTATCGGAGTGTGTTTGCTAGTTTTAGTTTAGTTTTAGTTCAGTTTTAGTTAGTTATTGGAGTTTGTTTGCTAGTTTTAGCTTAGTATTAATTAATTAGGAGTGCATTTGCTAGTTTTAGTTTAGTTTTAGTTAGTTATCGGAGTGTGTTTGCTAGTTTTAGTTTAGTTTTGTTTAGTTTTAGTATTTTTTTTACCAGAAAATATAGTTTTAGTTTATTTTTCCTTAAAGGATATAGTGTTTATTTAGTTTCAGTTTACTAAAAATATTTTTAAATGCCTATTTTCATATTCGTTTTCGTTTTAGTCTACTACATTAACCCTACTTTGAAGGCTGAAAACATTTCCAGAGGACGTGCAGTAGTTGCACCCTTTATGTTGACCTTACTAATGTAAATTGCCGAAATGAGCTGATTTGTTATTGAAAGAAATTGACTGCTGGCTGCTTCTGGCATTGTTTTTGATTGCAACTCAACCTTCAAAAAGGTCAGTTTTTCAGGGATTATTATGATTTTTTGAAGTCATAGCTTGACATTTTAGAGAAGGCGTTTATTTGTTTTCTTGCCGAGAGCTAGATGAGAAGATCGATACCAATCTTCTCATCTAACTCTCAACGAGGAGGCAAATGACACATTTCCCAAAATGCTGAACTATCGTGAAACCTGCTCTAAGCCTCCAGCTGAAGAGAAAACATGAACATCTATGAAGTTTGTTGTTTTTTCTGCTGCACTTTAGTTTATTGCCTCATTCTTTCACTAACAATGCACTACAACAGGATCCCTCAACAAAACACATTCTCACACAGATCTGACGGCGAGCGTTCAATCCTCAGCACAAGTCTGCCATAAATAGGTCTTTATATTCATGTTCGTCACGCATTCAGCCGGACGAGTCACTTTCATTTACTTGTCATTTTCTCGCTGTGCAGCTGAAGATGTAAGACAGCCCGACTCCTCTCAGGACTGCACCTCCATTAGCCTCCCGGTGACCTGCAGCGCCGAGTTGAGCGTGAGTAGTGTTTCCATTTAGGATTTCAGAAGGTCACAGCATTTCGGCTCAGCGGATCACATCAGTCCAAACAGCGTTCTGCTCTCTGCAGACAGCTGCGGCACAAATGCACTCATGAATATTTGATATCAACTGTCAAACAAAGGCTCATTACACGTGATTTTTAATTAGTCTTACTTTCCTTTTCTTTAGATACTGCTGTGTGAAGTTTTTACCTGTTCAGGCATCAGAATTTGGTGTATTGCCGAGTAGGTTTTCACATATAAGGAAATTGCCTTAAAGGGACTATTTGTAACTTTCAGAAATACTTGTTAACAGCGACACCTGCGGCCGTGAAATCAACGAAAGTCAGCGTCGGGTCGTGCTTGCTCGCTCTAAATAGACATGAACGAGCATCGCTCAAAACAGTGAGGCGACACACGTCAGCTAAAACCACAATATCACTCTATATTTCAGCTGCTTGGCAGTAATGTTAGCTGACCAGACAAAGGTCTCTCCATGAACATGATTTAGATCTGATCCTGGTGTTGGCTTTTCCTGCCTCAGCTTGGGCTCCGCAGCGTGTCTCCCTGCTCTCTCCGCCCGCAGCCGGAGAGAGCAGGGAGACACCGGCACCCGGTCGGTAACGAGACGATAACGTGTCTCTCTGCAGAGCTCCATCACTTCACAAGACACAGGAAACCTCTGTTGGTCTGGAGGAGCTGCAGCAGTTATTTCTGCACAAACATCCACTGTACATTCACTAGATATTCTCAGAGCTAAACTAACTCTTCTGCAATGTGTAGTAAGCGTGCATTCACGTCTAGAGGTGGAACGAGCTGAGCGAGAACACGCACGCTGTCTGAGTGAAGGCAGGCAGGCAGCGGAGGAGAGGCAGCGGCCACAAGCGAACGCGCACATGCGAGTGCGCATGTGTCCCGACCCGGTACATTTATACGCTTGAAAAGTTACAAACAGTCCCTTTAAACATAGCATGAGAAAGGAAAAATAATCAAGTAGTACAATTTAAGAAGGTCTTAATGATAACATTTTTATATAGACGAATATTGTTTTTATAAAAACAATACATCTACAAAGCCTTTAGAAAGGTGTCTGCAAAAAATGACTGTGAATTAAACATTTTTTTTAATTTTGGCGGGTCCAAAATTGATGTTTTGTGTATCTCTGTGAAAGATATCTGGCGTTTGGTTCCCACTAGGCTTGAGAGCCAACAATAAAACGACGTTAGTGTCACGTGGTATCTCTTGGTTGTCAGTTAGTGCGGAAAAAACGGATTAATGGCTGAGATTGACGGTAAGTCCCTGGCAACGACTTGTTGTAAAGTAAATGCAATGGACCGAGGGAGGGAGAATGCGTACAGAGAGCTATTACCAATAGTGTGTTTTTCATTTGCATGTCTGTGTGCGTCAGAACTATTAGACTTGCTAGCGTGCCCTTGGGCCTGTCGTCGTTACACCACTGCTGCATTGCATATTCCTCCTTCCTCCCAGTGTGAGCATACTATACTGTAGTATCACGCTGCACATGTACTGAGGGGACGAGTCACTCTATAACGGAGGACTCACAGATGAGACTGCTAGACTCGATTTAGTCGGGCACCCCCTGATCGCCAGCAGATGCTTAATAGTGAGTTATTGGAGGACAGATCAACAGTGACAGATCCCAGAACAGTTCTCTCAGTCCAGATGGAGGTGAGACGTTTCTCTCGGTTATAACTGACCAGTCGGTTTGCTGTGAGAGGAACTCTGCTTCGCCATTAAAAATGAAGATGATTAGCTATAAAATCTTCCAGTGCATCCATAATTTGAATTAAAATGAGCATATGTGAGCCTGAGTGGACGGTAATAAACTGGACAAAGAAGTGCTTCTCCATCCAGACCTTTAGGTTTAATTAAGAAAGTTATCAGCTTTACGAGGAACCGCAGTGCATAGTGATGAACTGTTGCAATACGACTTCTATTAGCTGATTTTTCCTGTGTAAATGTTACACGTCACCTGCTGGGAGCTCAATATGTTTAATGAGACATCATCACGCAATGATCCCTTCCTAATTATTGTGGAAATGTCTGTCGTTTAACAAGAGTCTGCCATCTGCCGAACAGTTATGTCTTGATGTCGCTGCTCTAGTTTGTATCATTTTGTTTTCACATTTACAGAGACAATAAAAAAGAGACTCAAGAAGAAGCAGGAGTGCTCTGGAGGACTGTCTCCAGAGACAAATACTGCGTTTGTGCATTTCTCAGCACCATTATTTATGTTATTAAGCAGAATTACACAAATAAATCTTCTGATAAAAGCTGCTGTGTTGTCTATTTCACATCACATTGAAGACAGATAATAATATCTATAACAAAATCTATCTATCTGCAGAATTCACTCCTGCACACACGGATAGGTGCCTTAACATGGCATAAGTTGTGTGGGTGGAGGAAGCGGTGAGAAATTCTCAGCGGATATGTTTCGGCAGCACATATTCCTATATTTTATAAGCCCCGATTTGCAAATGCGTATACAGAGTGCTCCTTCCATGAAGGTTGTGTTCATGGTTTACAGTGTGGTGTCCTTCTGCCCGCTAAGACAGATTATAGTGTCAGCACGATGCCAAGCGCACTTAGATGGGAAATATGGCCGCCATCTGTTCTCGTGAGAGGCTGCTTCCAGCTCCCCGTGCTCCACCTGAGGACCTGATGAAATCTGTCTATCTATCAAGTTACATGCTGGATCTCAACTGGCTCCAAACTCACTGGTAGGACTCAGGGGGTTGACTGGCGTAAAAGTGCCATCTACGGTGCCCTTCCAGTAGAGAAAATGTAATATAGTGCCCTCTAGGGTGCCCTTAAATGGACAAAACGTGATAAAGTGTCCTCTATGGTGCCCTTAAATGGACAAAACGTGATAAAGTGCCCTCTATGGTGCCCTTAAATGGAGAAAGCATGATAAAGTGCCCTCTAGGGTGCCCTCAAGTGAACAAAACGTGATAAAGTGCCCTCTATGGTGCCCTTAAATGGACAAAACATGATAAAGTGCCCTCCAGGGTGCACCTCAAGTAGAAAAAACGAGATAAAGTGCCCTCTAGGGTGCCCTTAAATGAACAAAACATGATAAAGTGCCCTTCCAGTAGAGAAAACATAATGAAGTGTCATGAAGTGCCCTTAAATTTGAGAAGATGCAATGCAGTTCTAGAGACTGCCCTACATGCTAGAAAACGTTCTGCATGCAGGGTGCCCTTTCAATTTCTTCCATCCCGGCCCCTCAGACAGCCTGAGTCCACTACTGTCCAAACTAGTTGTGATGTCACAAAATCCTGCTCATACGTCCACATGTTAAACTTTAGATTTAAAATGAGCACAGAGAAATGTTCCCCTCTTCAGCAAACTGATATGAAAACAGCTTTTTAGTGCACATGCATCATTCTGCACAGTGAAGCTCAAACATACAGTGAAGTAACAATAAGAAAAATGCATTTTTTAGTAGACGTTGGAGTTTAAAAAAGGGCCTTGAGAAGTTATTATGCATCATTCTGATATTGTTCATTAGTTTTCATATTAATACAAGTGTGAATATATTAATTTTAAAATGCATTAATTTTAATTACCCAGTTAATTGGATGCAGTTTTTACTGTCTATCGGCTGTGAAAAGGGTCTATAAGCAGTAAAAGTGCAATATACACAGTGATGTGAGACACTGAGCAGGTCTGAAGGCTGTGAGATGCTTTGTTGGTGCTAACTTTAGCTGCCTTCAGTATCGATCGGTCAGTGGGTGGGAGATAGAGGCCCAGCAGAGGAAGCAGTGATGCTTCCTCCCAGACGGATGTCTGTCTGCTGCTCCTCGTCAGCATCCGTCACACAGCAGATCTGCTGCTGAGGCCAGGAAAACAGAAACAACACAGCAAAGTGATGTTTGAGGAGAAGAAAGAAAAAATAATGCAATCTCTTTTATTACAATGTGAGCAGTGTGATCAGAGTTTTGGAAACTCGATTTTTGTCGGATTGAATTATAATTGAATATACTTTTTATTTTGATTACAGTTTAGTTTGAGTTAGCTTATTTTATTTCTTCCCTAAAATTTTAGTAATTATGTTGACTTCATTTAAGCTCTTATTTTAATATTATTAGTCAAGGTGGTATTTTCTGTAAAAGGAATAATGGTAGACATTAATTATTTTTTAACATCTACTTATAGATAAAAAGACAAACCCATTTAACAAACTTATTTTACGTTAGTTAACAGCTAAATTACAGTTTTTCACCCGCATTTTTCTCAATTCATGACATCATTTTTAACATCTTATTTTCATCTTAATTTTAAAGCTGCATTAATCCATATTTTAATATTTTAATGGATCAAATAACAATGAGTAATGTGAAAGGGGTCATTATTAGTGATGAACCCACAGACAGTTATCACCAACTCCCCTCAGCTCTACGCAGCGTTTTAGCGTCTTTCAGCTCATTGTTTTGATTTTGCGGGTCGCCACTTTACTGCTTTGATTCACTCTCAATACTTTCAGTACTTGTTTTCACTGAACAAGCTTTTATAACATCCACTGTTCACTATCTGTCCAGCACCAAACTACGCTATCGACTAGCTGGTAGGTGATGATTTCCAGCTTCCTCCAACGCCCCCAAGTGGCCAAAAAATCTACTCCTGCTGCTTTAATTTCCCCGTCTTGCTCTGCAGCTCCGGTGTTACTGTAAAGCTGCAGCAGCTCCTGTCATTGCTTCACTCTGTCTCTCTCTTCATGTTGCTGTCGTGTTCGGGACCGTAACAGGTAAACAGCTGGACTTCCTGCTCTGTCACCGTTGTATTTCTGACAATAACACAAGTCTGCACGAATAAACACAAACACATGTTACCACCACACGATCAGCACTGGAATGCGAAGGACATCTGCTGTCACTTAGGTGTACCCGAGTGTACGAACAGATGCTGCTGAATGCACACGCGCACACACACACACACACACACACACACACACACACACACGTCTGCTGTCATATGAAGCTAACAGCTGCCACAGAGTGCACCTGTGACTGGTGTGTTTGCTGCAGTCACATCACATCCTGACTGTTTACAGCATAACTGAAATAACAGAGTCGACTCAACCAACAGAGCAAGAGAGCGCACAATATTTACATGTTGTCTTATTTAATTGATAGTGTTTGGAAATTATTGGAAATGTTATATATTAGCTTAGTAGTATTGAAATGAGTATTATTTTCTGTGTGAGTGAAGCGTTGGAACGTAAACATCTGACCAAAACCCATTAAATCAATTATCAGTTATTTATATTACCCAGGTTATCAGTAGGTGTAAGGTCAAAGGTCAAAGGTCAAAAAGTCAGCCTTTCCACACAAACTACCAGTTCATCAATAGGCTCTTCAACGTAACAAATTAGTTTTTCTTCCCCCCATCATTTGCATACTGAATCTGCCAAGCTGTTGTGTAGTTTTCTGGGTTTATATTCGTGCCAGGAAAAGATGAAAATGAATCACAAGCAACACCTCATAATGTTACATCATATTTTGATTGATGGTAGCTTTAACTGAGCCAGAAAAAACTACAATATGATGACATTTATTTTTACTATATACACTGCCGGGTAGAGGTCAAGACTTATTGATATTATTTATAATAATATTAATATTTCTTATTATACTATATCTAGTATATGGGCACATGGGATGACTGTTTTTGCAATAAAATCCATTATATTTAGAGTCCCATGTGCTCAAATACTAGATATGGTATGATAAGAACATGGCTGTATTTCAGAAACTACAGGGAGCACAATCAAGTATTTGGTTCCTATAAACTCATAACAAGTTGAATATCAAAGATATGCACACATGTGCAGCTCAAAACAACATTTAATTAACACAATGTTAGTGGGTTTTTTTCTTTGATTATTAATAAAAGTGTGATTTTTCATGTGATCTATGTTGTGGCATTTTCTTATCATACTAAACATAGTCTTTGGGCACAAATGGGTTAATGGGTACTTTTACTTTTTGTATTTTAAGTATATTTTGATGCTAATACTTCAAGTAAGACTTTTAATTGACTTTTACTACTTTTACTCAAGTAGAATATCTGAGTGCTTCTTCCACCGCTGCATGTCATGAAATGTTATTGGCTCAATAGAAACTGTATAATTAATGTTATTAATATTGTATGGACTGTTGGCTGTTGATCAGCACTAATGATTCAGGGATGTTGTGATTGGTCCATTTGATTATTTAAATAATGACACTATAAAATAAAGTAATAAAGAGACACTGCTGACTCATCGAGCTGAATATACACCTGTTACTCCAGACTACAATAAAACACACATCTGTCAGTGTGCTCTCTAAGTATCCTGTTTAGTAGACGATAACCCAGATAGACAAAGTCCACCTCCCTCTTTTTCACTTCCTGTAAAGCAGTTCACCTTTAACCCCACATGAGTCCAATCAGACAAATCTCCTCTGTCAGTCATCATGCCCCGGATATTACTGCTGACACATATCCCTTCAAGTGTTTTGCCCCGGGTGAAAGCACCCATTATTCATCAGACAACCTTGCGGCGTCCCGAAGAGCTGCTCAGTCACTTCGGCCCGAGCTCCCCGTGGACGTGGATGTGTTTGTTGTAACAGTAGGAGCTGGAGGAGAGGCTGCAGGCGCTGCAGTCTCACGGCCCACAGACCAAGCCCGCTGACCAGTGTTTATTTCTGCCGGGCCCCACCGTTTATTTTCATGAGGGTATTAATGTCTATTTTGATATGCCTCTTGTGTTATTTTAGATGAGTCATTGGGGAATGTGTGGGTACATGTGAGAACAGTCTGTGCCTGTGCGAGGACGGGCGAGACGTGTGCACGACGGAGGGGATTGTGTGTGTGTGTTTACATGTGCACGCTAATATGATAATGTAGGCTTCTGTATCCCGTTGAGCAGAGGAGCTTGTTTCTATTATCCGTAGTCAACAACGTTACCAAGAGAAGAGGAGAACAGACTGTGTGAAAGTCTGTGTTGAAAATGTTGAGCTTTGTCAACATTACATAATATTTCAGTTCAAATAAAATAAGGTTCATTTTGAGAGTTGTTTTCTGTATTGTCTAGTTAGACAGAAATAACATGGACAAGTTTATCTGCAGCCGAACTGTTTGTACCCCGGACTTTAACGGTGTCAAGTAAATGAGAGTAACCTCATTCAGGCCCTAAAGAGAGGCCTCGAGCTGGCCTGCTGCTGTCATCGTTCTCAGTCATCGTCCTGAAGAGAGCTGGAAATAACTCGCAGAGCTTGCACATGTTACCTTGCTACCTGCAGTTGTGTCCTGGCAGCAAAATTATAGGAACACATGCCTTTTATTCTGAAGAAACTACTGTAATAAGAAATAATACAAGCTTTTCTGGGCTTTGTTTTACAAATATATGGATTAAAAAAAGATAACGGTGTGTAACAATCGACCTTGCTTGCAGTTGGAAGTGTGCAGTCAACAGTTTTATGTCTCTTTTATAATGGTGGTCTATGGGGAAAAATTACTTTTTGGGCCAGTATACTGTGAGTGGCCACTGAGACGAATTGGAAGCAATCTCTTGAGATAAGATAATCATCTATTTCTATGGATAGAACTTTATTTATCCCGAGGGAAATTGTTTTGCAGCAGAAGTTGTCGTAGAAAGTAGGAATAAAGGTGCAAGTATAAAAATATCAAAATCCCATATATAGGATACAATGCCAAAAAAATATAAACAAGGTTAACAGTAATATATCTATGCATATATCCAGCCATTAGCTAATATATCTGTGGGAGAGACTTATTAGCTCACATAATTATATCTATTCGCAATAGATATAATTTCATTTCTCTATTTCAATATCACCTCTATGCTTTAGCTCTGATATACACCAAGATTTATTTGCTACGCTTAACCCGGTTTAAGCCCATAATATATAATACATCCTTTTAAATTACAATACTTTTAAATAGATAATTCATACGACACCTTCTCACACAAAAAGTACCTCAATCATATATCTTATACTGTATATACTGTATATGTTCTTAATGTATATATTCTTAATATGCCTTGTACAAAGTATTTCTTAAATATGTTCATTCATACTTTCTGATATGTATATATTCTTAATATGCCTTGTACAACGTATTTCCTTTTATAATTGTAATATAACTTATTATTTTGAATGGAGCCTCCCAGCAAAAAGCATTTCACACGATTGCACTTGTATAACCGGCGTGACAATAAACATCTTGAATCTTGAATCTTGAACATCCATGAATGGGTCCCTTTGTATTTCCGGTTGCGATGTTAGTTAACGCAGTGGGCTGACAGGAAGTAAGCTTGGACCGAAGCTGTTGCTCCTAGCAACAGAATGGCTCTGACGTTGCCTACTCTGCTGCTGACCACCGACAGACGGAGACTGTTAGCATGTTGTTAGCAGTCTGTTTTAATGGGTAAGTCCAAACATTTTATTGTACATTAATGTTGAATAAAATAAAATTGTAAATTGATAATTATTAAGTTGCATTTTTTCCGTGCTCGCCTATAACGCCTTCTAGACACGACGCTTGCTAATTAGCTAATCATATAATAATAGTTAGCTCTGTGAAAGTTGGCGTTGCACCGGGTTTTCCTGCATTGAATGTTTCAGGTTGCAGGTGGGTCGCCTGAGTGATGTTTCTAGCCACCTATGGATATATTGTCCTTGTATTAATTTGCAATTTCCACCAGAAACATAACGTTAGATATTTCAATTCAATTCAAACTTTATTGCAGACTCAAGGTGCAGATAAGAAAAAAACAACAACAATACATTACATATAATACATTACAATGCAGGAAGCACTATAAAAAGTCATGATTAAAGGATATTAAAAATATATATACATACATCAATGCCATACATATAAAGAACTATACCAGTGCCTCCACAGCCTGGGTATTTAAAATATTATTGGAAAAACATCTCCTAGCTGAACAGCTACCTGTGTCTGCTGGTATTTAGATAACATCAAATCATAAAAGGTTTAATGTTGGATAAATACAAAGTCCCGTTAATACTTATGGTAAAAGAAGTTGTTGCTTGTATTTTGACATACTATGCTATATGGTCCAACCACTAATGAATCATATTTACCTCCCTACTCTGTGAATAGTATTAACTTGAACCTAGGTCCTGTGTTGTGTGTTGGGTTGTGTCTTGAATATTGTTGTGTTTTGTTGCTGTCTCTTTTGATGTTGTGTTCATTGTTGTTAAAGATTGTAATGTGATTATGTACTGAAATGTAGCCTAACAGTTCAAAGTGATTTAAGGCCTCAGCCACAGCTAGTGCCTGCAGACGCAAACATTTCACTTGTACTGCAACATCTTGGTCTTTTGAGTAATATTCTCATTGCATCATTTTATGTGACCTGAAGTCTCTGTAAGCTTTCTTTTTTTATAGTTTGACCACAAATGGGCTGTATACGGTGGTGTACAATATGCTCTGAACAGAGACATCTTCACTCTATCTGAACACATACTAAACTTCCATGAGAGGATGTTTGCTTGTGCGTACATCTATAGCAGCATTGCCTATAAATATCATCATCATCTGCCATGCATTCAGTAATGAAATGTCCAAGATATTTTACCTTAATACAGACACAACGATTGTTATCAGACAATTTGAAGTCTGGAAATTTTAGACATTAGATACTGTGTTTGCGATTTGACAAACAAATACATGTCAGGAGATAGATACATACAGGTACATGGAGATACAGACTTCTCTACATATTCAACTGTTGTGAACCGAATTTCATGAAATTTGGTTTGTTATAAACGTGAGAAATTGAACATGATACTGGCTACTTATTGGAATAGAAAAAACCCCCCAAAAAAACAAGAAGTTATCAGGTACATTTAAACATTAAACCACTCGACACAACTACATGATGTTAATCTTAATTATAGTGCACATGAGATGTTCTTTGGCTTCCTACCATGGTGATGATGAGCTATGCTGATTTTATTTTTCCAAGGGATTCAAGAGATTTCCTCATGTCAGTGCATGAATAAATTATGTAATTTATATGTTTAATGCTGCTTCATTATTCTAGATTTCCAAGTTGAGGAGAGTCTGAGGGAAGACCGAGAGGGACTGCATGAACAAGATATTGGACAGGTAGTTTTAAGCATATGGAAAAAGGTGTATGCTCAGTTCTCAACCTGCAGCATGCTCCCAGCGCTCTTCCGGTCACTGGTCCAGCAGCTCCAGAGAGATCACCGTCACCGCTCTGTCTGCACTCAGCGTCTCCTCTCCTCATCCCTCTGTGTGTGTGTGCAAATGTAGACGTACCTCAAAGTCACATTCGCAGGCCCTTTCCTCCTGAATACTACTGACGAACGCAGTGTACAGTATGCACTACATACTGCATACTGCGTTTGTCAGTAGTATGTAGTTGTTTTGAATACAACCTAAGACTAGACGTCTACTAAACTTTCACTTTTCAACCTTGAATTACCTTAATCTAAACTAAACGTCTACAGACAAATAGACGTATAATATACATATATTAAATGTATTTTCAACATCAAATTGCTATTGCACTATTCCTTTAAAGGATTTTTTTGTGAAATCTGAGGGTTAGATGAGAAGATTGATACTACTCACGTTTCTGTGCTTTAAGTACAAAGCTGAAGCCAGGTGGGTATTAGCTTAGTATAGCATAAAAACTGAGAAGCAACAATCTCCTCCTCACTCTCAGTCTCTTTTTACACTTCACTCACCTTCTATCTAATTATTCTCTCCTCTCCAGCCCTCAGCAGCACTCCACACACTGTGGCTGACTGTGGACCGGTGCATGCTGGGACTGCAGCGGCAGCTATCATGAATAGACCTCCGTGTCACAAACAATAGCTGCTGAATACACAAAGAAAATATTGTTGTTGTCTTTTACAAGTGGATATGAATTATTAATATGGTCCTGGTTTGAATAGAACCCCGTGAAAAGGCTGTCTTGTCTTCTCAGCTTCTCTTCAGACTACAGAGAAACTCCAACTCATGAGATCTTTGTTGTGTTTTCATATGTGTGTGTGTGTTTGGTAGATAACAGTAGAGATGCCACTGTGTTATAGAGCCAGACTGATGTTCTCTGTCAGGGACGACTGGAGGACGTTGCAGTCATTGTGATAATAAAGGAGGTGACTGTAATCCTTTTTGTCCTCTCCTTGTCTTTCCCTGCAATTCTAAAACATGTGTACATGCACTTGTTTATCTCTTTAATTCTTCCATATCTTATTTTTCAGCTGCAGATAAATGCAGAGGTAATGTAGGAAGCGGTTCACCCTCTATCCTCTCCCCGTCCTTTGCTTCGAGCCATCAGGTGCATCAGGACAGCTGCTCGTGCTGATTGGGCTCTGGAGCGATGGATTGAAAGGTAACTGCCAAATATTGATTGCCTGCAAGCTTCTGACCTTAACAAGAGCGGGCTTAGAGTAAAAGCTGTTTGTCAGATTCTGATACAATATTATCTGTGCTGCTGTCCAGCCTTCTGTTGGGTTTTTGCAAAATATTGACTCAAGGTGATTAAATGAGCAAAGTATTCTGACAAAACATCCCGCTGAATGCCAGAAAGAAGCTGAACTAGTACACACAATTAAGAGATCCTTGTTGCTTTCTCACAAAACATCCATCATATCCTGTGATACCGAGCTAATAGGAGCAGGTTTTGTGCCCCGTCAGTCGATGGTACACCAGCAGGAGCTTAACCCCCCTCCCCTCGTTTATTATCTGTCCTTGAAGCAGCAGTACCGCCATCATCTTTGTCCCAAGCTTCCAATTTCGTCCTCTAAGGAATTATGGGCTTGTCTGTCACTTTCTCAATTGCTTTCTCCTTTATCTCTCCGAGCGAGACGGGAAACAAGCAAGCTTCATTCACTGGCCAGCTGATAGGTTTCAAAAATTCATCAGCTGTACTGACACTATTTTAACAGTTTTAGTCATGCATCAAAAGCTTGCTTTCTGAAAGTGTTGTATATTCTGTAATAATGTGTACAAGTGCTATACACACACCACTGATTTAAGAGGAATTTAGTAAAAAGACTGTCCTGACGGGTGAATTGGCAAGATAGAAATAAACCAGCCAAATTAATAACAGAAGAAGAATTAAGAATAAAAGAAGGATCACCTGATATGGGGGCTCAGTGAGCTGAGCTGTAGCCAGATATACTGTATTTATAGTATATTCAGGTTACTTGGTTATGAGAGGACATTTTTAAACAAATATTCTAGAAATGTCGTGTCACTTATTTTGATGTGCATGACTTTCAAAGCAATAACAACAATTGAAAAGATACTTAAAGAATTTGACTAAGTAATCTTAAAGGGGCATGAAGTTCAGTTGCATGAAGTTTAGTGTACTGGTAAAAAGGAGCACTACTCAGCCTGTGAAAACAGTAAATAACCTTAATGATGTCACAGTGATGTCATCAGGTTTTTAACAGAAAGCCTGCATTACAAAAGTGGACGTGTGGGATTGGAAAGAAGTGGGTATTCAGGAGGCAGGATGGGTCGAATGAAAGACACTGTTGAGTTGGGAAAGTTATGGGAAACGTAGGATTCAGTGTTTTTGGAGCTTGATTCATACTAGAGACTAAAAGGATATTTTGGCCTGTGATGCTTCAGTTGTGATCTTTTTCTTTCAGCTTGTCTCTTGTGAGTCCCCCGACTTCATGGAAGTACAATACTAAATTGAAATAGAATAGGACTGGGCGATATGGACAAAATCTTCTCTCACGATATAGGTCATTTCATATCTCAATAACGATGTATATCACAACATAGCATGTTTTCTGGCAATTCAATAAATAAATAGTCTATATGAAATAACCACATGGTAATGCCATTTTTTGTATACTACTGTATGAATGAAATACTTGACTAATGAAAAGTACTGAGTATTTTCTCATTTTAAGAACTTGAGTGCAAAATAAACACAATAGTTTTAAGAAAAAATAAATAAAGCCTACATCATGATAGAAACGATATAGTAAAATATAAACAATAGACATTTTATATAGACATATACACTCATCGGCCACTTTATAAGGCACACCTGTTCAATTGCTTGTTAACACAAATAGCTAATCAGCCAATCACATGGCAGTAACTCAATGCATTTAGGCATCTAGACGTGGTGAAGACAACTTGCTGAAGTTCAAACTGAGCATCAGAATGGGGAAGAAAGGGGATTTAAGTGACTTTCAACGTGGCATGGTTGTTGGTGCCAGACGGGTTAGTCTGATTATTTCAAAAACTGCTGATCTACTGGGATTTTCACGCACAACCATCTCTAGGGTTTACAGAGAATGGTCCGAACAAGAGAACATATCCAGTGAGCGGCAGTTGTGTGGGCGAAAATGCCTTGTTGATGTCAGAGGTCAGAGGAGAATGGGCAGAGTGGTTGGAGATGATAGAAAGGCAACAGTAACTCAAATAACCACTCGTTACAACCAAGGTATGCAGAATACCATCTCTGAACGCACAACACGTCCAACCTTGAAGCAGATGGGCTGCAGCAGCAGCAGACCACCCGGTACTAGCACTAGCCACTTTATTAGGTACACCTTGTACCTAATAAAGTGGCCGGTGAGTGTATATCGTCATATTGCCCAGCTCTACGCTAGAATACCCCTTTAACTCAAGGGCCATATTTTCCATCACTTTACACCAAATCTTGTTATCATTTCAGTTGTCGTGTTTCAGTTGTCATCATGTGATCCAAGCATGAAACTGAGCTAAATCCATCCGCAGAGGAATACCATGAGATGCAGTCGATATTATCTTCTTGATGCCTGCATTGCCAGAGATAAGGAGCTGACTGTGGAGGTCTGGTAAGTGCACTTCCTTCTTACTCCCCCAGAGACTTGTAGTCCTCAGCTCAAGCTGATTTTGGCAGTATATCAGACCTCAACTTAAGTACAACTTTTAATACAGTAACTGAAGTGGTTTCAATGTGATATAACTCTAGTGTACTAGAGTATACTTGTTGAGTATGCTTTCAGAGTATTTTCAGAAAATGTGTTATGATTTCTGGCTGGCTGCCCGTCACCCGCGGTCAAGAGTTTGACTGGTGGCTGATTGTAATTTCCGTCGCTGTGTTTAAGGTTGACTGAAGGTCGCTGAGGAACACTTCCTTTTCTGTCTTCTCTTTCCTCCTGTCTCATTTCTGCAGTGCAGACAGCCGTTATGCTGCACTTTTTTTATTTATTAAATGTGTGGGTCAGACAAGAGAGCAGAACTCCAAAGCTCATTTTTTTGGTTAAGAGTTTAATTAACCTTTACCAGTGAAGCAGTGCTCCTATATCAATATATCAATATATCCCGCCACCCCCCCAATCACTTCCTCTTTTGGAAAAATAATAGTCACTACTGACATTTTTATTTCCTGCAAATCATAGCCTCTCTGTCCCCCACTGTCTTTTCACACCTATCTCTTGTGTCTCTTTAGCAATATGTGTGTGTGGGAACAATTAATGAGCTGAGTAAATGTGGATAAAACCCAGAGACTCCCACAGTTTCTACCACATCAGCCTCTTAGTGTTGGATGATAACTGTAACGGAGTAATGCTGCTTTTTCTTGATGCTTTTTCAGCCATGATAGCGGCGTGGCTCTAGGGATGGCAGTATCGGTCCATCAGCCAGTCGTTCCACCACTTTGGTCCAGACTGAAATATGTCCACATCTATTGGATGGATTGCCATGAAATTTTGTACAGCTGATTCTGTATTAATCTTAATTATTTTGACAACCCCCTGACTTTTCCTCCAGCGCCACCGTGAAGTTCACATTTGTGGTTTTGAGTGAAATGTCTCAACAACTGTAGGGAGAGATTGCCATAAAGTTTAGTAACACATTCACTGTAATGCTCCCCTCAGGATAAAGTGATTCACTGCCTAGCCTTAACTATTCAAGATCAATGCCTAACCTTAACTATTCGAGATCAGTGCCTAACCTTAACTATTCGAGATCAATGCCTAACCTTAACTATTCGAGATCAGTGCCTAACTTTAACTATTCGAGATCAATGCCTAACCTTAACTATTCGAGATCAATGCCTAACCTTAACTATTCGAGATCAATGACTAACCTTAACTATTCGAGATCAATGCCTAACCTTAACTATTCGAGATCAATGCCTAACCTAAACCATCTCACCAGAGTGTCCCAGACTTGCAGGTGACCTTCTAGACACGACCTCTTTGCATGGCTGTCGACTCTTGATTCAGTTACTCGGATGAATAAAATCCGTCCACCGCCTTGCCTCTTATCCTCCTCTCACTGTGCAGCTTCCTTTCTCTCGGCGTCCCACTTTATCACACAAGTGATTTCGGGGATGTTATACATAAAGTCAAACTAATTGATTTGGCTTAAAATCCTCTCAGTGCATTAGCTAGTCAGGCTGCCTTTTTTCAGGAGTGTGACCTCAGAGCTCCCGCTTCTTAAAATGAGCATGAAATTAGATGACTAATCCACTTCAATTACTCATTTCAACAAAAAAATATACTTGCCGACATCAAATTTGTTTTGCGGTAACTTTCACGGTGTTTAAAAGCATGTATAATATTATTTGAAGTGGCATTTTTCATTGCCTGTGACAGCGTGACACTGAGCGTTAGGACATTTATTAGCAATGTGTAAAGCTTTTTCTGCACTTCTTTCAAGAACACATTTTGGTATCTCTTTGGTCTCTTAGTTGTCAGTCACGTGTCTTCCTTTCTCTCTTTCTGACAGGTTGGGTTTCAGCATGACACAGTGTGAAAATAGATGGCTCCTTTACCTCAAATAACCTTCCACCCACCTGGGACCGAGGCCCTGTCATCCAGTGTGCATGTAAGTTTGCTGCGTGCAAAGTGTTTTTTTGGGGGGGTCTGCTTTTGACAGCTCTTCGTCGCAGTTTCTCCCTCAATATACAGTATCTCCTCAAGAGCTCCTTCAACTGCTCTCAGCTGTCAGGAGTCCGACTTCATACGTTTTCTACGCTTAATTCTTTCCAACTCATCTGTCATGAATCCTCCACTGAAGGTGTCACTGGATTTTGGAGTATATAATTCTGTCTCTGTGTTATTTCTTTTGTACATGAACTTACATCCTTATGAAAGTGGAGTTTATCAATATAATATAACTCAATAAGTCTCCATCAGCCTGTGTTTCTTTGATTTATGAAAGTATTTTGAAGCCTGTGGGAGCACGAACCTCTTTTCTCTCTTATTTGATTCAGAAACATCCAAAATCGGAGCATGAGAAAGCCTCTGTATCCTTACCAGAGGACTGCAGACGAGCAGGAGAAACTGATCCAGCATCATCATGGTATACTGACTTTAGATTAGCCCACCTGGAATTAGAGAGAACAAAACCATTTTTGACCTTTAACTAATCTGCAGTGTTTTGAGGCTCATGGTTTTATTCAAATGCTGTTGTTTGGCGCCCCCTGCTGCCCATTGATCATCTCGGTGGGATCCTTATTCTTGTTTCTCTTGATCTAAAATCAAAGTGCACTGAGGTCTTAGGACCAGGACTGAAGTTCAAGACTATAATTTTTGCTTTTTTTCTAGTGGTGTATAGAGTAGTATTCTTTTCTCCCAAAGGGCACATTTTCAGCATTGGATTTACATTTATTATCAGGATGTTGTGATGTTAAAACACATCTCAGTCCTGAGAAACGAGAGAGACACCTGTCCACTTGTTGTATCAAAGCAGCTTGCAATAATTGCATTGCTTATAATAAGAGCTTTCAATCGATTAAAATATTTAATTGTGATTAATTGCATGATTGTCCATAGGTAATTGCAATGAAACGCAAATGAAACGCACCTTATTTAATTGTCCAAAATTTACATTAAAGAGAGATTTATCAAGTATTTAATACTCTTATCAACATGGGAGTGGGCAAATATGCTGCTTTATGCAAATGTATGTGTATATATTTATTATTGTAAATCAATTAACAACACAAAATAATGACAAATATTGTCCAGAAACCCTCACAGGTACTGCATTTAGCATTAAAAATATGCTCAAATCATAACATGGCAAACTGCAGCCCAACAGGCAACAACAGCTGTCAGTGTGTCAGTGTGCTGACTTGACTATGACTTGCCCCAAACTGCATGTGATTACTGTGATTACAAACTCAACAGCTGTCAGTGTGTCATAAAGACATAAAGTGGGCATGTCTGTAAAGGGGACACTCGTGGGTACCCATAGAACCCATTTTCATTCACATATCATGAGGTCAGAGGTCAAGGGAGTCCTTTGAAAATAACCATGCCAGTTTTTCCTTGCCAAAATGTAGTGTAAATTTGCAGCATTATTTAGCCTCCTTTGTGACATGCTAGTATGACATAGTTGGTACCAATGGATTCCTTAAGTTTTCTAGTTTCATATGAAACCAGTATCTTCACTAGCTTTAGAAGTAGCTTTAAAACTGAGCCCACTACAACCTAAAAATCGCACTTTGCGCAAGAAATTAGTGGCGTTAAAACAAATTTGCGTTAGTAACTTTGACAGCTCTACTTATTATAAAAGTATTATTATACTATACATTATTAATATTATATTTCTGATTATTCTGTTATTGTCACTATGCTGGCACACGGTGGTGGGCGATGCTTTCACTAGAGCACTGAAAAGGGGGAAATATTGATGCACTGCACTGTGGCCTGTATGCAAAATAATTACATCCAAAGTTAAATAAATTTTACATTGGTTTCCACTGCTGCACAGTAGGGTAGGCTGTTAGCTTATTGGCAGATTTAATGCATTTACACTAGAGCTGATTTAATTAGTCATAAGGACAGGAAATTAATCGCCAAGTGTTTTGATAATTGAGTAATTACTCAAATCATTTTCAAGCAAAAATGTCAAAAAACATCCTGCTTTCCTTTTTCTCCTATAACCATGAACTGAATATCTTTGGGTTTGGGGCTACTCTAGACATTGAGAGACATCACATCATCGGGCTATTTGAACTTATGATGGATTTTTCATATCTGATATTTTCTAAAACGGATAGTTATCTCAAGGAAATAATAATCAGCTCAAATGATAATTAAAATATTCATTAGAGGCAGCCCTGCTTTACATTGCGACTTGCACTTTTTTCCACCTTCACATCTCTCCTTGTGTCTTTGATCATTGCAGTGGCTCGGGGCGCCCTCCACACTGCGCTGGGAGTTGGTGGCTAATCACAGCGAGCTGCCCATCCTATTTTCCAGTCTTCACAGTGATGTTCACCTCAGAGGGAGGGCTTTGCAAGGTTGTAAACAAGGGAGGTCTGCCCCGTTACCACAGCTCTCCTTTCCCTCACCGCTGCAGCAGGTCAGACAAGGTGACGGCTCCCCGTTGACTGTGATTCACGGGTGTGCTTGGCAGCATTTAATGAGAGAGTAACTCAAGCCTTTTATCACTCCGAGTGCTGAAATAACAAATGAGCAACAGAAGAAAGGAGGTAGTGGGTACTGATCGGATAAGTGTTTTTCTAGTTTTATAGTGAAGCAAAAAAACAAATGGCAAACTTAACATCACAAGCACAGAAGATTAACTAAGGCTGATTTATCTTTATATATTTATTGGCATAATAAGGAAAGATTATCAATTAATTCATATAAAGAAAGACAAAAAATGGACCAAAGTCTGAGGAATGAATGGCACAAACACATTTTGTTTCCATCCTACTGCTCTTCTATTCTGTTTGTTTGTCTTTTAATGACCCCTGAGATTTATCTTGTGAACCCTGCTCTAAAATAGCCTAACCGTAATAATTTGATTGGATTTATGGCGTGTGTTAGTGACAGAGAGGCGGCTGGCTGATGTCCTATACGATATTAAAGCAAGCTCAAATTGATTTAAAGGTGCTCAATATGAAATTTGGAGCACCAAAAATAGACAGTGAAAATGATCTTTTCACAGTATATTGACATCATACCAGCGACATAACTACAGTTTAATCTTTATATCTGTATGTTATAGACATGATAAAAAGTAAAAAACGTATTTTTAACTCAACACTTTTTGTTTCGTTTCAAAATAAAAGCCCTTTAGTGTTTTTCTTTGGACAGAATTCCTTCATTTGTTAACACAAGTCTTTTATTCTCTACTATTTGCAGGACAGTGTTGTGGAAAATGCACCGTAAATTAAGAGCACTAGCTCAAAATCTTGGATTATTATTATTATTTACAATTGAGCACACACTTCTTAGTACATCAAAAACGTGCACTACAAGTCAGCCCTTTTTTTTATCTCCAAAGAGCTCCAGTCATTTGGTAGCTGTTTACGATTTTTCTTTTTTTCTCCCCCTCTTTAATTACGTGTAGTGCATTTAACTGTCAGCTCAGGTTTGGCAGTCTGTCTGTTGTCTGCTTAATAAAATATGAAGCGTCTATTTCTGTGCTTTCCAAAAAACACTGTGCTAAGGAAGTGACTGCTGCTGTTTACCTGGCCTATAGTCATGTCAGAGATACATCACTTATATCATTTGATGCCTGAGCTTTGATTAATGATTAATTGTGTTTTCTTCCATAACAGATTGCATGTGTTAATTCACAAAAGGAAATTGTACTTAAATGCCAAGGTGTTCTGATGGTAGTGGAGTCAGTGAATGATTGTATTCGGTTATTGTTTGTATACTGGGCTCATACTGACAAGTATACAGAAAAGTCTAAGTATGCTTGGCTTATACTGACAAGTATACAGAAAAGTCTAAGTATACTTGGCTTATACTGACAAGTATACAGAAAAGTCTAAGTATACTTGGCTTATACTGACAAGTATACAGGAAAGTCTAAGTATACTTGGCTTCCAGTATACTGAAAAGTATACAGAAAAGTCTAAGTATACTTGGCTCATACTGAAAAGTATACAGAAAAGTCTAAGTATACTTGGCTCATACTGACAAGTATACAGAAAAGTCTAAGTATACTTGGCTTCCAGTATACTGACAAGTATACAGAAAAGTCTAAGTATACTTGGCTTATACTGACAAGTATACAGAAAAGTCTAAGTATACTTGGCTTATACTGACAAGTATACAGAAAAGTCTAAGTAGACTTGGTTTATACTGACAAGTATACAGGAAAGTCTAAGTATACTTGGCTTCCAGTATACTGACAAGTATGCAGAAAAGTCTAAGTATGCTTGGCTTATACTGACAAGTATACAGAAAAGTCTAAGTATACTTGGCTTATACTGACAAGTCTAAGTGTACTTGGCTTCCAGTATACTGACAAGTATACAGAAAAGTCTAAGTATATTGGCCTCATACTGACAAACATACAGAAAAGTCTAAGTATACTTGGCTTATTGGCCTACTTGTACTTAATCTTTTGATCGAGATATACTTAAGAAAAGTATAATTAAGTATTCTTGCCTTATAGGCCTACAGAAAGGTATACTTGGCTTGTAGTTGTGTTTACTTTTTGATACAGTAGCCTGATAGTTTAATATCTGTTTTCAGCATTAATTTATTACACTGAATGAACTATGAACTAAAAGTTTATTGCTGCCAATAACCAGGGGTTTTATATTCCAGGCACTCAAAAAGGGGGCAGGAGAGTTGGCTGCTTGTCCACCTGATGCTCCTGGAAACGTGATCCTTGCTGCCACGGGGCTGTGCGCTGCATCCTGACATTACGGTAGGAGGAGAGGCCTCGGGTAAAGGTGCAGGTGACCGACCGGCGAGGGATGTGACACATCAGGAGGCACCACGAGAGCAAAGGGAAGCTGTAGACTGGATAGTTTCAGGAGCCAATCGGCACAGGTATGGATGTAAGAGGTCAAAAGTAATATTAAGGTAAGTTAATCAATGTGAGTATTAATTTTAAAGTTTAAAGTGTCCACTTGATGGCAATATGATCCTTGTATCGTTTATTCATCACTTTGAATGCTAAATGTCACATTAGCTGATTTGTTTTGGAGAAAAATACAGAAGAGGTTTAGATTAATATGACAAGTAGTTCAGAAGTTATATTGTAGGATTTGCATATTAGCCTGCTGTCTAAGTGCTACAGTGACCTTAAGATAAGATAAGATATTCCTTTATTAGTCCCGCAGTGGGGAAATTTGCAGTGTACAGCAGCAAAGGGGATAGCGCAAAAAACAAGAAGCATCAGCTAACAGTAAAGAAAAGAGCTAAACAAAGTGTAACAAAATATGAACCATTTAAATAGAAGGAAGTATAAAAATACAGTAGTGACAATAAACAGACTATTAAAAAATTGCACAAGTGGAAAAGTGATATTGCACAGTGAGAGTGAAATGAAATTCCACCTGAAAGTATTGCACAGTATGAATTACACCTGAGTAGTATTGATATTGCACAGTCAGTATACAGTATAGTGCAGTTATTGTCAGTTTTTGGTGTGTAAGTGTAAGTGGTCTACTGGGAGCAGCGCTGGTTGTGGAGTCTGACAGCTGCAGGAAGGAAGGACCTGTGATAGCGCTCCTTCACACACTTTGGGTGGAGCAGCCTGTCGCTGAAGGAGCTCTCCAGTGCTGAGATGGTGTCCTGCATGGGGTGGGAGTCGTTCCCCATCATGGATGACGGCTTAGCCATCATCCTCCTCTCTCCCACCACCTCCGCTGGGTCGAGGGGGCATCCCAGGACAGAGCTTTCTCTTCCTGTCTGCAGCCGAGATGCTGCTGCCCCAGCAGACCACTCCATAAAAAATCGCTGATGCCACCACAGTGCAATTCCAATGAAGTTGTAAACTTTTAGATTACTGTTGAATAGATAGACAAAGATAGATAGATTGACTTTATTGATCATCAAAGGGAAATTGAGGTGTTACAGCAGCAATTTACAGAGATCACAAAAAACGTGCATCACTCACACAAAAGACATGAAGTAGGTACAAAGAAACACTGTATTTACAAATCTCTATATAAATGTACATACCAACTACATTACGCTAGATAAAAGAAATAAAAAAATACAATATAGAGTTAATGATATATCTCTGCAGTGGAAAAGTAGAGTTAAAGATATACAGTATCTCTGCTATGTGAAGTAGAGTTAAAGATATACAGTATCTCTACTGTACAAAGCAGAGGTAAGATATACCTTTGCTATGTGAAGTAGAGTTAAAGATATACAGTATCTCTACTGTACAAAGCAGAGATAAGATATACCTTTGCTATGTGAAGTAGAGTTAAAGATATACAGTATCTCTACTGTACAAAGCAGAGATAAGATATACCTTTGCTATGTGAAGTAGCGATAAAGATACTGTATATTTCTGCTGTGTGAAGTAGAGTTAAAGATATATCTCTGCTGTGCAAATAGATAAAAATAGAATAGAAAAATAACTTACTGTTAAATATTGTACATGCATTCATTCTTAATTTCGTTGTGAGGATGTATGTATGATTCGTTGTATGTAATGTGTCCATCATGCATATTATCATAAAGTTTATTGTGGGTTTACACAACCACAAATGGGCAAAGTCCCTTAAAATGGGTGCTATAAATGAAAAGTCTTATAGACATATAATTAAATTATGGCATTCTGTCCATTTCAATAATTTTATTTATTTATTTATTACCAAGGCCGAAGGCCTAGGAAGGAGGTAATGTTTAAAACAATATTTACTGTACTGTTCTCTGCATGTGTTTTGCATATACACTCACCGGGGCCACTTTATTAGGTACAAGGTGTACCTAATAAAGTGGTGCTAGTACCGGATGGTCTTCTGCTGCTTCAAGGTTGGACGTTGTAGGGACCTGCCATTTCTGGTGGTAGAAACAATGAACTGTGCTTCTCAGGATCCTTGAGTACCCAGCAAATGGCTGGTGACCAGTGACCTCAGGAACTCAGTAACATGATCCTTACCACTGGACTCAGCTCAGCTGCCATTGGCTACTCTAGCATTTTGCACACCCAGGTGTGAAAATCACCCAGAACAAAACCAGAGGAATGTCTTTGTTCCTCCTCTTCTCTCTTTGACTCCTCACCCAAGCTGACCTGCTTGAGGTGCAACTCTTCCAGCTCAACGCTGCTGTCCAGAAGCTGTAGAAGCAGCTCTGTTCTGATCAATGGCCTGTTAGGAAACAGCCATTTCACCACAAGGAACCAAAGGCAGATGACGCGAGAGCCTGCCTTTGACCAACTAACTTCAAAGACAACATCTTTGATTTGGAACCACAATTTCAACACATTGAATTACAAACCCTGTTCTTCCATGGATCGGTAACGTACTGGGCTTACCTTAGCATTAGCAAACGCACATGTCTGAGCAAGACTGTTCAACATTGATTTCTTATCTGTACCTGTATTAATATGTTTAATGTTATTCATTGAGTTTGACTGTTTTGATATTAATTGTAGTTATTTGTATTTGGGTATCTGGCTTTGCCACATCTGATGTGTTTAGTTTATGCTTCACATAGACAAGGTCTTGCATGCAAACTAACCATCTTTTCTAACCCACTGCATTATCTAACACACATAAAGATCACATACAGAAACCGTGAATTAGTTAAACATAAACCTACAGCTTCAGATAATCTTAACCCCACATCACCCCCCTCTCTGTTCTTCCTGAGCACATGTGTTCCGAAGAACAAAGAGGTCATGTGATGACATGCTGGCGGCCATCTTTGATTCCGCCATCTTTGTAGTTTTACAGTGCTCGCCCC
>CAKAOH010020874.1:0-33945 GCA_916701665.1 Sebastiscus tertius
TGTCTCTCTCTGTGTCTATCTCTCTCTTTCTGTCTCTCTGTATATCTCTGTCTCTCTCTCTCTCTCTCTCTCTCTCTGTGTCTCTGTGTGTCTCTCTCTCTCTGTCTCTGTGTCTCTCTCTGTGTGTCTGTATCTCTGTGTCTATCTCTCTCTCTGTGTCTCTCTCTGTGTCTCTCTCGCTCTCTCTCTCTCTCTCTCTCTCTCTCTGTGTCTATCTCTCTCTCTGTGTCTATCTCTCTCTCTGTGTCTCTCTGTGTCTCTCTGTGTCTCTCTCTCTCTCTCTCTCTCTCTCTCTGTCTCTCTGTGTATCTCTGTCTCTCTCTCTCTCTCTCTCTCTCTGTCTCTCTGTGTATCTCTGTGTCTATCTCTCTCTCTCTCTCCCAACCGGTCTCAGCAGATGGCCGCCCACCCAGAGCCCGGTTCTGCTCCAGGTTTTTCCTGGCCACAGGCTTGGTGGATCTTGTTGGGTCTCTGACCTATGGTGTACGGTCTAAGACCTGCTCTATATATAAGCGTCTCGAGATGACTTCTGTTATGATTTGACGCTATATAAAAATAAGTTGAATTGAATCTTTAGCTGAATACATGCTAACTGATTTTCTGCATTGATGATGGAAGCATCAGAAACACCTGTGTACCTGAATGCATCATTATAAACCCCACTGTATTTGATCCACAGGTGTGCACATCCAGATTCTGGTTCAACTACCGTCATGTGGCCAATACTCTGTCCGTCTACAGAAGTGTTAAGAGGCTGGGCATCCCTGACAGGTAACTGGGAAACAAGTTATTCATTTATTGTGTCATCTTTATATTCAATGTTAATATTAACCTAGAAGTACAGACAGGCATTGAATAACTGTATAACTTTATAAGATGTTTGATGTTTAGGGGCAGATATATAAGCCGTTTCTCATGGTCTCCATCTTCATCTGTAAAAATATGTAAATGTAAATCTAATTTATTGTCATTGGACTTGAACCGGTGTCGTGCCAAAAAGTGATCGTCCACCAAAATTGATTTCCACTGTATTGCCCAGTTTATAGACTACAGCTGCTTTTATCTGGATCAAAGTCATAACGTGCAAATACACATAACTGAATGTCCGTGGTATAATAGCAAAGGTATGTCTTAATGAAACTTTAATGTTTCTTGTAACAGAATAATCACAATTGTTGCCAAACCAGTGTTTGCAGTTTAGTTGTCAGGCATGTCATTTGCATGATATAGGCATTAATAGGCTACTATTGTTTCCGATAATGTGTTTGCAATGTTTAATATCCATTAGACTGTAATAATAATGATTTACAGATGGGTTAAAGAAATGATCTCCTTTGCATTATGACTATGCATTATTTTACCTGCTCTGTGCCCTAGATTATAAACTAACCCAGTACTTTTTACCTCTGCTATTACCACGGACATACAGTTATGTGTATTTACACATAATGACCGTTTGATCCAGATAACAGCAGCTGTAGACAACAAACTAACCGATACAGCTTTAAGAAGCTGCACACGCTCCTGTGAGTGACAATCACTTTTTGGCGGATGATCACTTTTTGGCACGACACCGGCAATCCTCCGGTTCCCAAGCAGAGTCCCCACAGACTGAGCTACTGCCGCCCCATCTACCTGATTTTTTTACTAGTGGTTTCGAACTGGCTCAGTTGACCAAAACAAAAAGGGAGCCAGAGAGAGAGACGGCAAGAGCTGCAGCCCTTAAGTAAACTGGGAACACTGGGCCCAGATTTTCCAGTTACACCAATCACTCAGCTGCCGGGCAAAGATGAGCACAGGTTCATAAAGGGGAAACACCCTGGAAACACCAGGGTTCATCACACTAGTCATTTGACTGTAGGTTTGTTGTTATTTTAGTGTAGTTTGACAGTAGAGACAAACCGTTTATAATTCTGTGAGTATGCTTGCACACATCGCGAAGTGCAGAGCATTTAGGGTACAAGCGATACTTGTCCCTTAAAACAAATTAAGAATATGCTATATTTAAAAATTTTTGGCTACTCTGCCTTAAACAGGGTGGAGCTGTTGAAATCAACAGGAACGTGGAAAGGGAGAGACAAATTATGTGTGGGGATGTTGTTGAGCATGCGATAGGAATACCTCTGGGCTACCAGGAAGCTGCTGTTGAGGTGTCCTCAGATAGCTGTACAACTATGTTTTCAAATAAAGTTTATCCTGTCATGAAATGTAGGCCGGTCTCCCAGCCCTCAGGAGCTGTTGGGTCTAAAAAAAGAATGTCTTTAGTCTGAGATAATGTGGTGTATTTCTGTGTTCAATGATGTACTAAATGCCTTTTAATAGAATTTTCACCCTGGCTAAAATACAGCTAAAGGAGCAGCAATTTGGTGCTTTTCATGAAAAATGTTACGATCGTTAATTCTTGCTTTTAAAGCACAAGCTGGTCAAACACTACTGCTTTTTATAGTGTAACATGCACTGCCATTCATTGTTAACATTGTTCATGGAGTGCTACGGGAATGAGTCCTAAAACCTGAAAATGAGTTAGCATTTTAGCACTTTCGGTTCCCTAGTCTGGAAGAACATTTTTATGAAACTTGATGGAATTATGTAGCATGGGCCACAGAAGAACCCATTACATTTTGGAGCAGATGCACAAATTATTTTACACTTTTGTTAATATTGCAAGATAAGGCACGGCCTTGGTGGAGGTCTGCGCTCTCCGAGTGCCCTTCTAGTTTGCTAATGAAATCATTTTGAATGGTCTCTTGTCATTTTCTCTTTTTCCAGCCACATAGTTCTCATGCTGGCTGATGACATGGCTTGTAACCACAGAAACCCCAAACCGGCCACAGTGTTCAGCCACAAGAACATGGAGCTGAATGTGTACGGTGACGATGTGGAGGTGGACTACCGAGGATATGAGGTCGGTTCACGTTTCAGTTTGGCAGTTATACACGCAACTCTAAAAATCTCTTCCTTAGCAAGTCAGTTTGTGTCTTTACAATCTGGTTCAACGTCTAATTTCTACACGTCAATATCATGAAGGCTGAAAAGGCAGAATGCTCCACAAGGATAAAAAAAAAAAAAACAACAACTCACTATGCATTTTCTTGAATTGAGATACATTCTTACCCATTGGCCAACAGCTACAGTTATTAAATGTGTTTATCCGTATGCATGTGTCCTTTTTAAAGGAAAGACATTTGTAAAGTTGTGTGTCTAACTTGCTTGTTGCAAGGTGGATGTATCCCATCTAGTGTTTCATCCGCTTTATAAAAACCGAGAACTAAAGCCAACACTTGTAGGCAGATATTATACAGGTGCAGTAGGGAACTGGAGGGTGCCATGGTCAACACTGTTTGACCAGTGTTTGCTCTGTCTGTTGAGCAGGAAATGACTTGATATCATTCGCATTCTCAAATAGAGGAGCACCCAAGTGTTTGGTTGTTACCACAAGGCTGAGCCCCAGTGGTGTTTTCCACTCTTTATCACAGAGTTTGTTTTTGATTATTTACTCTGCTTGCGTGCCAGTCTTTTAAATATGAATCAACACCGCACCACCGATCCATGTTTGCCGTCAAACGGTAATCATGCGCAAGGAAAGATCAAGAGGGGAAAAAAGAAGAAAAGAATGCCATGAGTAATTGATTCTCACAGTTTAATTAAAAGATAAGTAGAACAGTTACCGTATACTGACCCTACTGATGCAGAGGGAAAGCTACATTTGTGAAATGTGTTTTGATTGGTAAGAGTTCTGACTGTTTTATACTCCCAATCTGCTCACTGTTTAATTAAAGGAAGAGTGTGTAACATTTAGGAGGATCTATTGGCAGAATTGGAATATAATATTAATAAGTATGTTTTCTGTTGTGTATAATCACCTGAAAATAAGAATTGTTGTGCTTTCGCTACCTTAGAATGAGCCGTTTATATCTACATACGGAGCGGTTCCACTTCATGGAGCCGGCCGCCATTTTTCTACAGTAGCCCAGAACAGACAAACCAAACACTGGCTCTAGATGGGGCTTTTCACGTTTATTCACGTTGGCCCCAGTAGTTCTCCTACACGGTTGGCACACGGGAGAAGTTTCAGGTGGTTGCAATAATTCAACCTCACCGCTAGATGCCGCCAAATTCTACACACTGCACCTTTAAACCTCTGTGTATGTGCATTAAATTAGAAGATGCACACTAGATAATTTATCACTTCCAATCCATGCTAGTTTATAAAATCTTTGCCATTTTGTATCCTGTCCATGTTTCAGGTGACAGTGGAGAACTTCCTGCGTGTTTTGACTGGCAGGCTGCCGCCCAGCACTCCACGCTCAAAGCGCCTCCTCTCTGATGACCGCAGCAACATCCTCATATACCTGACAGGTAGGGCTGCATGATTTTGAAAGAATACATAGTTGTGATTATTTTGACTGATATTGAAATTGATATTAGAGGGAATGATCATTTTTACATCATTATTCTAATTTTCATTGAAAAACATTTTAAAGATGGATGGATGGAACATTTTAAAATGATTATGGGTTGACTTTTGCAGAGATCTGTACCAAACAAAGGTGTTTTTTTAAGTCTGCAGAATACGATGTGTAGGCCAGGACATCTCTGCAACACCACAAGATTTAATTTAAAATGGTATCACATTTTGTCTTCAACAAATATTGCGATTTCCTCCCATCCTGTGATTGGTAAATCGCAGTAGGCCATATTGCTATTTTGATCAAATTGATTAATTGTGCAGCACTACTGATAGGTAATAAAAGGACAAAACCGCCCTCAAATACTCCACTTACACTCTTTATATTAAATTAGTGTGCAATTATTATTATTATTTATTTTATTTTTTTAATCTCTGAAGCATTGTCATGTATTTTCTGTGTCCACACTTTTACTACAGTGTCTACACCTCTGCTTTAGCTAAAGACTCCTTACACATCCCAGAGAAGGGATGTAAACATTCTCCTTATGGCTTTCAGTTACAGTACATGATGTAGGTGAAGAGCTCAATATCATAGTGAGGTTTCCACCTGGAACTTATGTAGCCAAAGGTGCCAAACCACTCAGACCTTCATGCATCTTGTTTTGTCATCAATTCAGTTAGTAGATGTTGGCCTCAACAACAGCCTCACTCATTAAATATATGGCAGTTGTGCCTCAGCTCACTTCCCCTAAAGGTTAATGTTTAATTTAATTCAAGTTAATTAACTTTTATGATTATAGCAGAGGTAGTCTTTGGGATATAGTAAAAGCAAGAGTTTTTCTACAGAACTCTATAACTTGTTACTGCATTGCATTTTGTGGTACCAAGCTGTTGATTATTTTGCCGCCTGTAGCTGCATTCAAAATATAGTTTATGTTTATGTAGCACATTTCAGCCAGAGGGCGATTCAAAGTGCTTTACATAAAACATCCAAAGCATCAAGACAAAGTGCAAAAGAAACACGTTATTAAATGACATTTAAATACAATTTAAAAACAGTCATTAAAAAGCCAAGAGAATAGAAAGAAAACAAGCTGAAATAGAATAAGACCGGTATAGAATACAATCATAAAAGCTACAGTGCAATGTAACAAATAAATGATTATTTAATTTAATAAAATGAAGCTGCAAACAGAAAAGTCTTCAGCCTTGATTTAAAAGAAGTGGGAGTTGCAGCAGACCTGCAATTTTCTGGGAGTTTGTTCCAGATATATTTATCCACAATTAAGTTGGCCCAGAAGGTAAAATCATAAAGAAAATGACAGTATAATAATGTTTTTAGAGGGAATGTTTGTTTGTTTTTTACACTCTTGTGATGTATTTTAAAGATATTTTAAAGATATATATATATATATATATATATATAGTTGAAAGACTCAGTTTTTATCTTATGTATCTGTGGCTGAATGGAACCACAATCCTCTCTGCTGTAGCAGAGTTTCACTTGTTTCTCCCACACAGTGCGTACTGCTGCTAGCCCTTTTCATGCTCATCTTGTAATTTTCCACTCTACTGTATATTATAATTTTGCATCATGCATCAGAGATGAATTAATTATTAATAATAAGTGTTTGTTTAACAGGCCATGGTGGGAATGGCTTTCTGAAGTTCCAGGACTCTGAGGAGATAAGTAATGTGGAACTGGCCGACGCTTTTGAGCAGATGTGGCAGAAAAGAAGGTAAATAAACTGGAAAATGACATAAAAATAAGATGGAAAAGGTCCTCGTAAAGAAACATTAACTACTGTGTTTCTCCTACTGCAAATCCACTTCACATGGTCCTTCTTTCCCCTGAGGGATTAGCTGTGCAAGCACACTTTTAATTGCATGAAACTTGGCAACATATAGATATGTACATCTTCTGTAGGAGCGTCTCTGGAGGAAACGGGTTCTGTTTGTTGTTGTTTTGATTGCACATGCTTCTAATGGCTCATACACTACCCAGTGTGGAGGTACATGTCAATTCTCTGATTTACAACACTTGGCTGCAACAGTGTTTTGGTGCTAAAAGCTGTTTTTTAAGGAACAAATTAACACCAGCTCAAAATGTTGTTTGTGATTACCTCCAGTGGTTGAAATTGTTTTCTTGCTGCAGTGATGTAGATGTATACTCAGGGTCAGTTCATAGTGAAATAGCTGTTATATGTGGCAACAGAGCACACCTCAATATCACCACTGGGTGTGTTCAGAGGTCCAACAAACATTAAACTTTCAACCAGAAGAGGTCAGTGAAGAAAGCTTTTTGGATAGTGTTAAGTTACCCTTAAAGGCCCAATTCCAATCAAGCCCCCACACCCTCTCCCTACCCACTTCCACTCTGTTTGGGGCGTTCGCGTGGAGCTTCAATGGTTAGTCAACTAATCGATTAGTCAATCGACAGGAAAATATTCAGCAACTATTTTGATAAGCAATTAATCGTTAAATTAATTTTTCATGCAAAAATGGCAGAAATGTTGTTTTCAGCCTCTCAAATATGGAGATTTCCTTCTTTTCTCTGTTTTATATCATATTAAACTGAATATCTTTGGGTTTTGGACTGAAAACAAGACATTTGAACTATTTTCTGACGATTAATCTAGAAAATAATTGACAAAAGGAAAATAATCTTTAGTTGCAGTCCTACTACCTCTTTAGTTTAGAGTCGCATCACTGAGGAGTTGGGTGTGGTCAGAAGTGTGCTCTGTTGCACCTGTAACTACACCCATCACTGATGACACAGACTCACCAGCGCAAAATGGCCTTGTGTAATTTTGCTGTAAATTATTTTAATCAAGTGTTACAAATGAACAACATGTCTGAAAACGAAGCTGATGAGAGTGGTGAGGGGAACCAAAACAGTGAAGTTTCAGACTTTAAAACAAAAACACTGAGCTGAAAAACGTTGAAAAGCTCCGTAGAGCTGAGGGGAACTACAGAGTCCGGTGATAATCCTCTGTGGGTTCATCACTATGCAGGGAGCCCTTTCAAATTACACAGTCACTTGATGCATTGTTAACATAAAAATATTGATTATGTATATATTATATATAAACAGAATTAACTAACAGAATACTTTGTGGGTGTGAATCACAAGTTTAATTTCAATACGATATATCGATTCCTTGGACAATAAACAAAATTTGCTGATATCACAAAGTCTGCCACGATATGATTTTGATTCAATTCAAGGGCCTGCGATCGATATGAAACTATATCATATGCCCATTTAACACAATCAGCTACATTATATTATATTAACTCAGAAAACGCAACTAAAATATGATTCGACAATTTTATAACTGGGCTTTTCCAGACATTTAAATGAAAAAAAATCTATTGTTTTTAATAAAAAGAATGAATATAAAGTGGGAATTTCAAAATAAAAGCATATCTTAAAGATGACATGTATCAATATTTTCACTTTGCATCGACGATATTGGATTGTTGATCACTGAATCAATATACCGATCCAGATCGATGCACCGTTACCCCCCCTATTTCTGTCAGTGTTTGTGCTGTTGAATCTGATTTATTTCCCAACCTATTAAACTAATGAAACACATCACACACCACTATAACAGCAAGAAAATTACTGTTATACATATATTAACACAACCTCATATAAAGAAGAGGCTGTCTCTGTTTATAATCAGTTGCTTTTTCAGGTGCTGCGCTGTTTAATTTGTGCATTGCGAGACACTAAATGAGCAAAAGCGTCTCTCTCTGCTACCAGCTCGTCTATTGTCCTCCAAACCTATCAATAGAGAGTGTCTGGGTTACAGTCAGGCCTCAGGCTGCTAGATAAAAGCTTAGTGACGCCAGCTTTGATACTGATGTGATAATTGCAGGCTTCAACTGCCAAATTACAATCACCATAGAGACTTGGCCATCTCCCTTCATCGTCCCCAAACCACCTCAGCTCAGTCAACTGGATATGAAAGTCAGGAAGTCGAAACAAGGGAAAGAAGTGAAAGGGAATTTTCTCGTTTAATGGAGGAAGAAAGGGAGGAAGGAGGAAAAAGAGCGACTGAGGAGGAAACTGTGCGCGTGGGTGTATTAGAGGGACTGAATGAAGCTGTTGGTTTTTCTTGGTCACCATGGCAACTGCAGTATGAAAGATGGTTAGCAGGTTTGTATTATAGCAGGTTTTATTGGATTAAATGGACGAGTGATATGCCAGCTGTGTATCCTCTCATCAGTCTGGTTTGAGAATGATCTTGTGTGTGTGTGTGTCTCCAGGTACAATGAGCTGCTCTTCATCATTGACACCTGTCAGGGCGCCTCCATGTATGAGAGGTTCTACTCCCCAAACCTCATGGCGTTGGCCAGCAGTCAAGTTGGAGAGGACTCTCTGTCGGTGAGTTACCTGCCCTCATATGAAGACATTAAATTAAAAATCATCAATCAGTTTGTCAGGTTTTCTAATAAGCTGTGTGGTTTCATAGCACATTGCAACTGAAGACTTGAGTACTGTGTTCATATATATCCACCCCATAACACAATTTACTTCTCCAAAAATTAAGTGTCACGCAAATTGGAATATATTAAGTGTTTTCTTAACCTGCTTTTTATTGCATTTGGGGAAATTTACACTTGAGCAACTCAAGTCAACGCTACCCAAGATAGCGCTAAGTTTTCTAATTACGTTGATTAGTCTCCATAATAAAATAACTGAAATAAACTGAAAACACACTCAAGTGTGTAAGCAAAGCAACCAAACAGCATTATGTTTGAACCAAATAACAGAGCGATGGTATCATACTAATAACACCAGCACTAACTCGCTCTGCACTGCAATACAAGACAATGCTGCTCCTCTATTTCCATTTCCTCTACATGGATCGTTTCTGGTGCTAACTTTGTGTCTGGAACATGTAGCTTTAGCGTCAGTTTCTCAGCACTATATATATATGTATGTATGTATGTATGTATGTATGTATGTATGTATGTATGTATGTATGTATGTATGTATGTATGTATGTATGTATGTATGTAGCTATCAAATGCACATAAAGGGTTCTTGTTTTAAAAAGGACTCAGCTGGAAACAGTAAAAAGTCACCAGGGTGTACTGTATCCAGCAGTATATAAAGTAACAAATATAGAATATAAACAGATACAAATTAGCCACACGTTCACCAGCCGCAAATTAAAGTGTTGAACACATTAATACATCAATAATTATAATCCATTCATATAATATATATTATTCTACAAAAGGAGTACTTTTATTTTTGATACTTTTAAGTTTATTTTGATTCTAATGCTTTTATACTTTAACTTAAGTAATGAAGAATGCAAGGCTTCATTCACAATTGTATATTATACACTACATACTCAATATGTGAACTATCGTTCAACATACTTTTGTGTGAATAAACAGTAGTATGTATCTTTTCGGATGCACTGAGCTGTAATTTACGTTGTCACTTCCTGAGAGCCTCCGTGCCGGGTGGAGACTTGTAACCATGGTAACCCATGCCAAACTCATGTGACCAAAACGAAGGTTTGTGAGAATCGAAGATAAAATATATAATACGCCTAGCAAAGTTAAATCTTATACTTTCAGTTTTGCAATTGTCTGTTATGAACGTGTTGTTACAACCACATTGCATTGTGGGATATTTATGCGGCCGTAGTGTCCAGCATTGCATACTGTAATATTTCACCGGAAATGGTATGCAATTCGCGTACTATTGGTTTCATACTAAGGTTTCGGACATATTAAAATACCTCACATACTGTTTTAGCGTACTAAATAGCATGTTAGTGTTGAATTACAGACACAACCCAGGACTTATACTGTAAATCTGTCACTGTTGCCGGGCAAGAATGGAATGCTTGACAGGCGTACCAACAGTAACTAAGGGCGGCGAGGCTTAGCGAATGGTCAATGATCGTATCTAGAAGGTAATCCTTAACCTTTACCATCTAGCGAGAGTTTCGCAACTCGGGGGTTACCTTCTAAACACAACCATGGTCAATTGAACTGTGAGTTCTAATAACCAGTATTAAATTCATTCATACATTAATTTATTTTTCTCACTGAAATGCTTTGAAGGTTAATGTTGGCAGCAGCAGTCTTCTTGAAAGACAGATGAGACGGCCTTCTTTCAGATGATTAACTCAAAAATGTTAATTTACTGTAAAACTGTGTTGGCTGTTTAGAAAAAAACATGACCCATGTTTAATCATCTGAATACTTTTAATGTCTGTAAATCACTGTCATAGCTCATCATAAACACATCTTTTTCATGAACAAATTTTCAGTTTTACTTTACTGTATACAGCATTCAACAAGACACATTAAAACTGAAACCTGACGTGCTTTTTGACATCCATTTCCTCTCCACATTACAGAATGACACCCGTGTCACTTGGCGTTACACACTTTGCCTTACTGATTAGGGGTGAGGCAAAAGTGGCATAGTTTGAAGACAAGTTGTCAAAATATTTTTCTTTTGATGCCATTAGTGTTACCTAGAAATTAATGTCGGTAGTATTTCACCCTGACACCATCTCTGAATATAAAAAAAGCACTGTTTTTCAAACCATGCCTACAAAACCACAGTGACAGCTGCCACTCATTATGGCCCCCTGCCACCACTAGTCATTGATTTAATTACTCCTATACATTGAAATCAAGTGCAGTTACAATGTTTGGAATCTTTCTGCAGCTTTAGGTTGGTCTCCAGTTATCTGTTTGTCACTCATAATGCAAACTTCACTTATCAGACTTTGATAGGACAACATTTCACATGGCACAGAAGGGCTGTACTACCGAATGTCTTTTTTTTTCATATTCAAAGCCTCTATTGAGGTTTTAGAATGAAGCTTCATCTGTTGTCATAATTTATGACGTCATCACAGTAAAAAAAAAAGGGGAAAAATTGATTTTTTGTTATTGCGGTTATATAAATGTAATTTATGGTGCTGTTAGATTGCTGCTAGACCGCCCCGTTAATACAGGTGCGTGCCTCCCTTTATGTGCAGCAAGCAGGAGAGGAATTATTTGTGAAGGATGACGCATGAGTGTTGCCTTGTTTTGATAAAAAAATATATATTTTCAATGTGTCCAGTGTCTTAAAAAAGGGAAGGGAAATGTCACCAAAGCACCTGTGTGGAGAAAGTGCTGATAAAATATTGAACATTCTTATTCTTGTGTTTCTAGCATCAGCCTGATTTGGCCATAGGAGTCCATTTGATGGACCGTTACACCTTCTACCTGCTAGAGTTCCTGGAAGACATCCACCCTGCAAGCAAAGCCAACATGAATGACCTGGTGAGGATGAGTGTGCATGCCTTTTAACCGACATTTTCAGAGAACGTGTACCGCAGAGCAGCAACTAACGTTTATTTTCATATCTTAGAACATGTTCTTTACTGTTTCCCAGATCATGTGGTGGAAAAACTGCTACAGGCCTATGTTAATCATTGTAAAGCTACACATATATAACTACAGTATAATATGTTGTCATAGAAGGTGACTTCTTCAAATTCTTCGTAAAACTGTTCAAAACCAAAAGTATTCAAGTTATATCATTGATATGAACCTTTTCGCTTGATAAATAACAAGTGATAATTGGATCGTGTAATCCAGAGGTTTTCAAAGTGGGAGGCGGGCCTCAGGGGAGGCTCAGTGAATGGAAGTGAAAAAATATATTAGTTACCAAAAGAAGATCACATAGAATAGCCTAAATGTGTGTGATCTGGTTAAAGAGATGGTTCCGAGATACAGTAGTTTACGGGACATATTACTGTTTTTCCCACTTTTGTCGATTTTCGTGGACATACTTTGTGTAGTCATAAAATGCTCGTACTTATACCTGTGAAAAGTAATGCACTATAATTTGATTATAACCTACATAATCAATTGGTATGTAACCAACATAATTGTGAGCCAGGACAGGTGACGTAGTATAAAGAGCGACAAAGTCTGCATAGAGAGGAGGTCGGGGTGGATGGGTGTGTCAAACAAACACCAGACTTTCGACCAGGAGATTACTGTTCGTGTCCCGTGTGAAACCAAAGTAGTACTAGTGTACCCTTTACATAGATGTCAGCTCCTCATACAGTATACACCAATGACTCGTATATACACCAATGTGCTCTCTGCTACTCTTTACTGTATGTCATGTAGGCATGCATGTGTACACTTACACAGTAGATGTCTGTTTAACATAAACACATTGCTTTGTATAGATTTGCGTTTTCTTTAAGTAACTTTGTATTTACTTAAAGCTACATGTTTCCCCTTTATTCACTTCCAAGGAGTGAGAATACAAAGGTGCTGGAACAATTACTTGATTTAACGATTAGTCGGACGGGTAAAGTAAATTACTAGACAACAGTTAACCGTAATAGACAATACTTAATTGTATCAGTTAGTTATACCAACAAAAAGGCCAAACATTCACTGGATTCAGCTTCTCCAATGTGAGGATTCTTCTAGGTTTTATACCTCTGCAAGTACTTCCTTAGCATTAACTTGATTATAATTGGATTTAGGTCAGACAACACAAGCAATTTGGGCTCCAAGAAATTGAGATGGGCCTTTTTCTCGATAAGGAGTAATTGGTTAACCCCCCAAAATGATTATAAGATTAATCATTATAAAATAATCATAGGTGATGTAACAAATATTTATGCAGGATCCATTTGTGTGGCCTATGGATTGTGGCAGGGTGACCGTTCCTATGAGAGCATTTGGGGTTTGGTGCCTACAATAGTGAGACAGTATCTGTCCTCCAGTGCCCTCCTCTATCTGTTATAATGTTTCTGGTCCTAAAGGAGCCAGTTGAAAGTCACACAGGACTCTGCACTTGAAGCAGAATGTCAGATACTGTGTTAAGGTTGTTGTTGGCCTTTGACACATGACGGTGGTGAGTACATGCTGCTCCGGGCCGTGGCTCAATCTCAGCATCACCTCCCTTTTCATCTTTTACACTCCTGCAGAAAGCCACTGGCCGCAGGGACCACTCTTCCTCCCCACCACCACCACCACCACCACCTCACCAGGAGTTACAATCAAAACACCTCAAATCCTTACTCCTGCACTCAGTCTGAGCCCAATCAATGTGCTCTGACTAATGCTTATTATTCCTTCCAATTTTGCTGTTTCTGGAGATGCACTCTTTGTTCTTGAGCTATTTTGTGGAATTAACGATCGATACTATGGATTTCCCAGACGAGCCCACAAAGTTTTTTTTTCTTTTTTATCCAGTCTGAAAACGGCTTGCCCTTTGATGAAACAGAAATTGCTTCCACCTTCCCAACAAAGTCCTCCACCAATCGTGTGTTCTCCTGTTTGGCTGATAGAGATAACGTTCACCTCTGTTTAATGATTTTGTTTTTCTTTTCAAATGGGGAGCCAGGTCAGACAACACACTGATGAATCACACACTTAAGAGGATTAACCCCACAAGTGGTAACACACCAGGCACTGAAAGATTTGTAATTGGCTATGACGTGCACAAAAGTCATGCTCCTTGCCTCTAGACTTCTCCACACACTCCATGCATATTTTTACCGCCTCCCACTGCAGCTCTAGCCGTGTGTGATGCAGCTGGCTACTATCTGTGGTATGAAAAGTAGGAGACACAATATCTTCAACACTGTCTGAGTATTAAATCTCCCTGCCTCCTGGCAAAAGTGGCCATGTAATTCATGCTAAAGCTTCTGACACCACCATGAGTAGATTTTTATAGTATTTACATTCTTAAAATATTTGTTTTGGTTTTATTGAGTTAGTGGCTGTAACGGGAATAGAGCCCCCAACTTTGGTTGTTTGTGTGCTGTCTGTTGCACGAAGTTACATATGTCTAACACACTGCTTGTGTTTTGTTTGCTTCCCCAGTTCAAAGTGTGTCCCAAGAGTCAGTGTGTGTCCACACCAGGCCACCGTACTGACCTTTTCCTGAGGGACCCAGGAAGTGCCCTCATCACGGATTTCTTTGGTAGCGTGCGCAAAGTCGAGATCACCATGGAAACCATCAACTTGACTGACCCCATCGAGCAGGCGGAGCAGAAGTAAGCAGAGTTTATTTGTTTTAGGGCTGACCCGAATGCTTCGACCATTGCCACGGTAATCGACCTCCAAATCAGTATTCAAATGCTTATTTTTTTTTAAGATTTTCTCATACAAGTATATAATAACAATGTATAAATCCCTAAATAGCCCATGAAACAAGGAATAATCACACAGCATTATTCATATTCAAAATTAATAATTATTAGTTATTCTCAGATGGATATTGCTCTTTGTTTTGTGTAGAGGTGTGTGTGTGTGGGTGTGTGTGTGGGTGTGTGTGTGTGAGTGCAGTAGTGCATCAGCAGCACTGTCCCGGGCACTGAAACCGGAGAGATGTTGAAAGACAGAACATCTGCTGCGCTGCGAAGCTTTGAATACTTTCAAACGTTTCTCACCGAAGCTTAGAATTCCAAAAGATGATATTCGGGACAGCCCTAATTTGTTTGTTTTGTTAGTGTAATGTTTTCACTTAACTTTTCTTGCATGACGTTAGCTGGATTTCCATTCACATATTTTCATTTTCATTTTGAGGTACTGTATCGCATTAAAAAAAGCTGTATGGAAAGGGCAAGATTTGATAAAAAGTACATTTAACCCATGTGAGTTAAATGTTGATTTTGAAGAAAAGCCGAATTGGTCAACTTGGATTGTCTGGATGTATTATTTGAGCCAATAAGTGTCTTCTCCAGAGTCTTAAAATCGGATTTAAGGTAGACTTCTAAAGGTAGATTAACCTTTTCGTTGAAGACCAGCTGGAACAATCTGACACTCTCAACAAGGTTTGACAAATCAGTTTCTACCTTTAAATATCTTTTAAAAACCCGATCTTTTATGTTTTACACTTGGTTCCTCTTCACACTATCTGATAAGGTTTTAAAGCCCAAATACACACTACTCTTTGTCAGTGAAGAACTGAGAAACATGATATTATAATGCGCTGCAAATATCATTACAGTGCAAATAATAACAGTAATCCTGGGGAACATTTGTGTTACCTTTCGCTCTAAAGTGAAGTGATTTTTGAGATGGATTAGGGACAACCTGGATATTAAACCTTTATTGAGGTCAGCCTCTCTTTGTTTTAATTGAAGGGCTGCGGGCCAAATTCGTTTTACGTTTAGTTCCCAACTTAGTAGACTTCGATTTCTATTTAGAACATCTCTCATTAGTGAAATTGATTCCTCCAATAATGATGTGTTGAGTGGTCGGTCTCTGTGTGAGTAAACCTCATACTGGATGTTGCTATGACTACCCCGTAGGTGATTTAAGACCTGATTTTAAAGGCTGACCAATGACATGATTGAGGTAATAATATAGCTCATTTAAACGGTATTTATAATCAGTACCGGCACTCAATGCTCTATTTCACAGAAAGTGAAGATCATAATTAGACATTTTCTCTGTCTGGCTTCAGGCTATAATTCAGTAACTCTTCATAAGTGTCACTGAGGGAGCAGCAGTGTTTCTGATGGATTACATGTAGCCCCACCCTGTGGTAACCGGACAAAATGCATCCAAATTTAATTTAATACATTCTCTCAGTGCATCAGTTCGGTACATGCTGTGATAAATACATTTGGCCACTAGATGTCTGTAGAGAGCTGCCAAACTCTTACAGTGTTTCTGTCAAGTTTGTACCGTTGAAATTTATACATGCCTACAGAAAAAGTGCCTTGTGCATTTTCCATCATTGTCAGCCAAAAATTGGGGTATAGTTAACTTTTTGAAAATACTTATATTGCACTTTTATATTGGCATCATGACTAAGCATTTTGACTATCTTGTCTGTAAACAATGACATACAGTAAGGACTTGTCATTTTGATGTCACTGATCATGTCATTGACATAAATATGTACTTTTGAGAGATAATTGTGCAAGTTAAGGACTTTTGCAGGTGATCCATTGTGTGGTGTTGTTTGTAGTAGTATATTTAGTATAACACCTTTCATAGAACACGATTCACAAAGTGCTTTACAAGAATACAAATTATTGAAAAATACAACCAAAATTAGTTAAAAAAAAATCAATAAAACATATGTTAAAACCACAAACCCCAGATACCATGAGGTGACACAAAGGCCAGTTTAAATATGTGAGTCTTCAGTTGTTGTTTTTTTTAAAGCCAACAGAGACCACAGATCGAATATCTGCAGCAAGAGCATTCCACATTATTGCCACCACTTCAAAAAGAAATTGTACAAATTGTTTTGAGAAATGCACTAACTTTTTGCAATTACTAAGGATGATTCAAGAAATGTACTGAGGCGACTGAGGAAAACATTGTCTGTGCCCGATGACATATTAGTTTCCCACACGAATCCCATCATAAAGACAATTACCTGGAGTTTTAGGAAACGCACAGCAAATGCACCAAAATGCAAACAGTACCCCATATATTGACTCATTATGCTGTGGGTAAAGAATAGATTGCGGTGCTCTACAAACAGAAGTAATGGAAATTAAAACTTTATTCCTGATTATGCTCCCCCCACTTGTATTAATTTCATTAAGATGGGATTTAATTGAACCACTGGGAGGTGTTCTAGTGAAAGAATCTAATGTGGTCGGCTGCTAATTAGTAATTAGAAGCAATTGCCATACCGATTTTAGTCATCAGCTGTCTTGGCCTTAGGCTAGTTAGTCATTGCACACAACTTCCCCTATTACTTTATTATTGATCAGGGCCAACACATTAGGTCTGCTGTTCTCCCATGCAACACAGAAACACACCACTAGCGTTATCGAGCTGTTGCCCTAATTCAGTCCTAGAGAGAGACGTTTTATCTCCAATTCTGATGTAAGAAACCAGCAATCCCCTGATTCATTTGATGTTTAATGGAGCCAAGTTTACTGATGCAGCAAAGCACTAGTAGCGTCTTTCTACTTTTAGGAATGATAGAAAACACTATCGTGACTTGTCATAGATATTAGAGAGGCTAACGACACTTGCTGTCATTTTGTTTGTCACATTACAGTGAGTCGTTAGCATTAATATTACGGGGGGAGGTGGGTGATAAAATATTTGTTGGCAAATTGAGAGGGTGGTTTGACATACAGGGATATTCTGCAGGAAATGAACTTTCATCACCAGGATGCTTATCAAATAATGTAATTTAATGTTATTGTGTATTGTAAGAAGAATGAAAGAACCGGAGTTTTCAAGGTGACAGTGTTGCCAGTTTTAAATATGCACATAATGGAGTGGTGCAGGGATGACTTTCTTTTTGTAGGCCAGCCAGGGAGTTGGCACCACCCTGGTTCCCTCAACAAAAAGCCAATGGGATGTTTCCATTGTATTTTGGATTATGATACTTTTTACGTTTTGTTCAGCAAAATAATCTCCACAATTAAACACCACTTTTATGATTTTTGAAGAGTAAATCCAATCGCCAGAAGTAAAAAGCTAACATCAGGGTACATTAAAGTAGCTCATTTGATAACCTTGCAGGATCTTGCTCTTGTTTTTTTCTTTTTTTTCCCTGCCTGCATGTTGTTGTCAACAAGCTGGCATCTATCAGGACGGAAAGAAATCTCTTCTAGTTGTTACACCAAACTGAAACTGTGTGCTGAGCTGATGAAATTCAGTAAAAGAAAATCTTTTTGCTCCAAAACACAGAAATACAAGTGTCTCTCTAGACTTAAATTATGGGAACGACCAGAAATACAGTAGTTAATTGGATTGGTATTAATTCTTGAGTATGGACCGAAACATCACAGGTGTTAATCGATTAATCAATCCACAGAGTTTCAACTATTTTGACAATCAAGAAATCAATCAAGAAAAAAATTAATTCACTGATTCCAGCTTCTCAAATGTGAGGACTTGCTGCTTTTCTTTTTCATATATGATAATAAACTGAATATCTTTGGGTTCTAGACAAGCAATTTCAATTTGTCACCTCAGGCTTTAATTATAATGTGTATTTTTCCACTTAATCTTTTTCCCAATCAATTAATTGGGAAAATAATTGGCGGATTATCAGTAATGAAAATAATCGTTAGTGGCAGCCCTGCTTACAGTAATCATCCCACCTTTTTTTTAAAGAAATACATCCCATATGAATTGTCTATAAAATCAGGAGTGAGCTTGGTTAAACCCTTTCGAAAACACATCTGGATCATCTCAAAAAAGCAATCACTGAGAAGGACACCACTGGTAAAATTAAATAATAGCGTTTCATAAGACCTGAAAATGGGTTGTAGTGAGCTCTGTGTGTTCCCTCCCACAGAGAAAATATCACAGATGTCCTCTGAAACAAGCTGTTATTAAATATAGTGCTGCTTTAATCCACTTTTGTCAGCTCATCCGGCCACTCAGACAAGTGGAGCAGGATATTTAGAGAAGATGGGTACATGTGTATTCAAGTGTGTTAAGTCTCTTACTCATTCTCTTGCTCGCTCTCATCCCTCTCTTTTTCTCTCTCTCCTCCTCTCACCCATTTCTAAACGGCCGCTTTTTTCCTCAGAACAAGCTCTTCCATTAAGTGAATTGCTCTTGATGTAGAGGACGTTTTAATGGACCCCCTCAATCCTCTACATTATACATGACATGGGCTTAACAGTGTAATGACATTGTGTAGTTACTCACTTCCAGCCATAGGTGCTTGTTGACCAAAACATGTCATCTTGTGGGTCACAGAGCTCTAAGGATAATATCAATTTTCAAATTAAAACTGAATTCATATCCCATTTGAGTAATAAAGTACATTTAATGTAATTTGTGGCCTGCAGCGCTGGATAGAATCTACAGAAACTACTTGGGTCGTTAGTAGAGCAGATGTTAAAAGGAAATTTGTTTGACCTAAAGATGGCAGCTGGAGACAGCAGTGATACAGGAGCTGGAGGTGGGGAGGGGCAGTCACATCCATTAGAATCAGCTAAGTGGATTGAAAAATCCTCTCTAAAAATATCTCTTTATATAGAAAATAATGTGGAAAGTGGTTTGAATTGAATTAGAGTTCATCTCTTGTGCTAAGTGAAAAGGGGAGAAATGGCGGTGAGACGTCGGTGCTCAGTGACATATTTCCAGTGGCAGAAAGAACTCGGAGCACATGGAGGGCTCAGCAGGAGATGTCTGCCTGCCAGCCCGGCCAGTTTTTCTTCCGTCTCTGTTCCTGTCTGTTAGAGCAACTTCTGCCCTACCGCACAGACATGAGTGAGAAGAGAAATGGAGTTGAATAGAAAGGGAATAAAGACAGGAAAATAAAGAAGGAAGGGCAAAAGCCGGAGAGAAAAAATTTGAGCAAAAGTAACTCAAAGGGAAGAAAGGAGAGAAAAAGCAGAACCGGTTGCTTCGCACAGCAAGTGGTGGCTCACTGGGGGATATGGCCCACTTTGTCAGCAGCTGTCTGACCTGAACTTTCTTTGATTACCCAAAGACAGCCACTCAGTCGAACCTCCACTCGACTGTGACCTTTAGCTGAGGCTCTTCCTCCTGACTCCTCACTGTGATGTTTGAAACAAACAGGCTCCTCAAAAAAAGAGACATGGAAGCATACAAAACATTTAAAAACTGCCCATGGCAACTGGCATATTGGTGCATCCAAATAGTTTTAATGTGTTTGTTATTTTGACAGTTTTGTTTTCTTGCTTTTATGTTTTTCTTTTTTAAAATTTTTATGCTGCCGTGGCTGGAGGCATCATGTTTTCTGGCCTAATCTTACACACGGTGCAAAGCGGCGCACAGCGCAGCGCAACTGTCATTGCTAGTTTCAGACCGATGCAGGTGTCATTTTCACACCCAGCGCCCACGTTGTGTAAGTAGCAAATGTACTTGCACCCCATACTTGTGCCCGTCTTAAAATAAAGTGCGTTCGGGCGATTGCGCCATTGACCAACAAAAACCTGGTCTAAAGTCTGGCGCAGTACTTTCCTGCTATTTATACAGCACATTACTCAGATAGTAAGATTCGTCTACATAAACGGGTTCACAACACGCGTACACTCTTACTTGTTACACACACAGGGATGCAGCAGCGCTCCTCCTCCTCAATTAAACACATTTTCGCCGCTAGAACAATGTTTATATTTATGTTAAGGAAAACACAAAATTCAGGCGGCAGGTAACAATTCAGAATGTAATGGAATATAATGAAGTGAGGCGATCAGGCATTCTGTATTGCTCAACATGCAGCGCGCTCTCAGCACTCCTATTTTTTTCAAATATATTGTTAAATAGATGCACAATGTGACTGGGTGATGATCGAAAAGCGTTAAAGGGCATTTTTCATTTCATCTCAACTTTTATGGATATGGCTGGCAATCTTTTTTTTCTTTATTACTGTCAACACATCCCATGAAAAGACCAAAATCAACAATGGTCTTGTCTGCCTCTGAACACTTTTTGACTTCTTGGTTCCTATTCACTCTCGCTGAATCTTTAAAAACAGTCACAAATATAAAGCTTAATTTGTTTTGTTTAACAGATTTTTATTGATTTTCCTTTAAACCGTCATACATTTGCAGCATAAATTAGAAATTAAAGTATATAAAAGCATAGAACAGCTGCAATATCCAAATTGTTACATTTAGGAAAGGTACCATACCGATCCCGCTCTACCCAACCCTCCCAACCCTCCCAACCCTCCCAACCCTCCCAACCATCCCAACCATCCCAACCACCACCAGAAGAATGAGATGTCTTAGCTTAATTTTTAAAACGGCACAGTAAGTAAGCCTTAAACAGCTGGGCACTGTAATGTAGGGTTGGGCGATAGTTTCCATTTTGATATCGTCCAATCGTAGTTACTCAAGATCGCCGGTAAATGATCCCTTCGCCAGGGGGGCAGTGTCGTGGCTCAGCATCTGATGGAGCTTTGAAATGATCAAACCAGCAATACAGTTAAAGTTACGTGAATTAACATTTATAAAAAAGAGTGTGAACATTTTATTCAAAATATTGACACCCAAAACAAACAATTGCTCCCTTTTTAAAAGTTTGTGTGTCTGTGCTCGGAGCTACCAGATCACAGCATCATGTTCCGTTTAACATCATTATTTCATCTTTGATATCACAATCCAAATTATATCCATAACGTTAACTACTCTTACGCAGCGCAGAGCAAAGTTTTGGTGAGCAGGCATATGGAGAACGGGTGTCAGACCCATGGAAAAGAGACAGCAAACTGGTTTGTAATTAAGGATTTAAAATTCACTCGTGCTGATTAACGGGGCTCAGCGGGCGGATAAGCTGCCCCACTGGAAACATCTCTAAATGATTCCAGAGATAATTTTTTATAACATCTTAGTTCTGATAGTAAGTTAGTTAAAATCGCCTTAAAGGCTCAGACACCAACCCGACATCAAAGAACTAGTGGCGACGAAGGCCAACTGTTGTGTTGCCTCTATGTCTTGGCCAAAAAGTTGCACTTGCAAGACTACAGTCAACGGACAGTTAGCACGTACGTTCTACACCTGCTTGAGATGAAATAACTCTCCCTACCAGCAGGTCGCTGCCGTCTGTATTTGTCATTCAAAAACGGAAACCGGAAGACTGAGGATGTCTGATATACAAGCCGTTGTTATGATACGTACATGAAACAAAGCGGCGTTTGCCGACCATTTTCACACCACTCCCACTCACCACTTAGCTTCATTCCAGATGGCCATGTCGTTGTGAAAATATCCGTGTATTGGAATGATCAGATGAGATGAAGATGAAAAATGAGAAGAGTCTTCTGTGTTTGCCGTCTTGACTTTACTCATTGGCCTGCTTTCTCACGTCCGTTTCTCTTCTCGTGTACTGATTCGTTTCAGCTGAACAGCCAATCAGAGGGAATTCTCTCACCGGCGGGCGCAGCCGCCGAGTCAACATGCTGAATCGGCCGAAAAACTCAGACACGGGCAGAGTAGAGCCGACACTGCGGGACACTCCGCAAAAACTAGGCCGACGGACGCTCACCGTCGACCCCAAACTGTCCGATGGCAGACCGTGGGCTTGGTGTGTCTGGGCCTTCATATCGGCGTAGGAAAAATCAATTGTCGATCATCCCTTTTAATTGTCGATATACGATCCGATTGGCAATCGGCACAAGCTTACTGTAGTGTTACGCACATAAAATAGGAGTAAATTGTGTATTTGTTTGGGATACTATTATCAGACTTGGATTTGGTGCTCTGGTGAGTATTTACAGCAGCAGGATGGTGTATGTGAGGTTGGCTCAAAATAAATTATAGTGCCCGTGTTCATTGTAATGATGGAATATATAACCCAGTGTGGCTCATTAATGCTTTTTTTAATAGCTTTTGGATGACAATGGAAGCTGGAAGGCTCTGTGGCTGAATAACCAGTTCTGAGTCTCAAAGGTCACAGGTTTAATACATCTTGCCTCACATTAACTAATATCTATCAATCAACTGCCATATGGTGACCTTTTTCACTGTCCTTGAGCAAGACACTGGACCTCAACTCGCTTCATTCATTTAGGGTCAGTTTTCAGAGAATGAAAAATTATGAAAGACCCAGAAGAGTCAATCTTTTACTTTCAAAACGAAGCAGAGTTTTGTCCTTTCATCATGTTATTCGTCTTTGAGTACTGGCCTTGGATACAAGGATACACACACAAAGTTTTCCGACCAAGTGTTAATAGCTTTTTCTTAACTCTGAAAGTCTGTTTGTTGCTTATGTTCACACTATGAATGGCCAGCTTGACATTGCCGCAGAGTTGCCGTTGAAGTTTTGCTTGCTTGTTGACGTAGTTGTGTCGTTAAATAGCACTGGGGACTGGCTAAAGGCAAGAATAGTTTTTTCTTCCATTTTTATTTAGACGCAACAAAACAGGAACTGTGGGGGGAGAAAAGGGGGACCTGAAATGTTGAAACAAAAACATGATTGATTGGAGTGCTGAAAAAAGTTGAAGCCAGTTCAACTTTGATTTGTAGCACCTAACGCAGCACGTTGGGCGTCGGTTTGTGCTTCATGTCCCCGGCTTCCTTTGAAAATTTGTAGCCTGTTGCTTTGTTGCTCGTAGTGTGAATGCAGCAATAGAAAACACAAAGTAATCAATCAAATCTTTAAACATTTTCTCAGTAAGATATGCCTCTTAAGTTACTAAGTTCAAGTGGTAGACCAAGAGAGCTACAACTTTTAAATACAAATGAATGGTTTCCTCATCAACCCAATGATTTTTGTTTTTTCCTTAAAAAAGTTTTGTTGTGTTTAGTATCACAAGTGGCAAGTTGAACTGTCATCCAACTGATATACTGTAGTACTTATAGGGGAACTGCACTCATTTTACACATCAAGGTTTGTTTACTGGCATTGGGGAGTACTACTAAATATCTGAAAAAAGTTGTATAAAGTGTTTTGTTGGAGCTGCATGAAGTCTGATAAATTGCCTCTAGTGATTCACTAGAGTCAGCATCAGTTGGAGATGAAGACTACAAGTTTAAAAAAAGAAGAAAAAAAAAGAGCTACCAGAATGACGCACCATCAGAGTACTGGTGGACGTTTGAAAAATCTTAGCAAATGAGACGCTGTGTAGATCTGAGCTTTGCTGTGTAGCATCAACAACAAACATAAGCCGTATTTGGTTGTTTACCTGCTCAACTTGTACTCGATGTTCCCTTAAGTTTTTTGAAAAACTAACTAAAGTGCACCACAGGGAGTTAAGAGGGCCTGGGAGTTTGGAGCTCTACTAACACCTCAAAAATCGTTACAGTAAAAAGGTGGCGAATGCTCCGAGGATAGATTTTAGGTGTTATATCAATTTAAAATGGTTTCCTGTGTTTGTTTTTCCATTTTTCACCTGTAGTGATAGATACAGGATTGGATACACATATTGCCAAGATGGTTTTGACTCTCTTATGGTTCCACAAGAAGATTTTTTAAAAAGATATCAATAGGAAAATGGATTCACTTGGATCAATTTGCACTGCATGTCATTCTCTCTCTGCTCAGCTCTGAAATGCTCTGTTAATCACACACACTGCCAACCGAAACACTGGAGTTCGTTCCTCTTCCTGACAGCTTTTCTTCATCGCTGAATAATGGCGTCCCGCGTAACAAAAGCTTGATGTTTCCAAAGTGCAATTTACTTACTTCAGGTAAATGCTAAAAGATTGCTGTTTTGTCTTTCAGTACTGTGAATGGAGAGCCGCAAAAACAGACGTACTCGTATGTGGACCAGCTGCCAGTGTCTGAGATCATCCATCAGGTAAGAGACCCACACAAACACCAGGGTCACTCGGGGACACTTAAAAGCACATGAACAGGCCCACGTTGATATAACCCCGACATTTTTAACACCCGTTGCATTTGCGATGGAACGTGGAGTTTTCATGTCTGTCATCTTTCATGCCTTTTGCGTGGGCAGCCTTTATTCTTCGGGCTCCTGTGTTTTTGTTATTCGAAGTGTGTCCACGCGTTTGTCCTTAATTTGGACACAGAACAGAAAGTTATGTGCAACATCCACCAACAGATGTCTTTGTGTCGTTTCCATGGTGACAGCTCTAAGTGTGAAATGCAAGTGCCTCCTGGTCTCAGTGTGGAGGGGCCACCGTGAAATCCAGCAGAATGGATAGGCGACGATTGTGGCGAAGAATTGTGCATTCACCTCATTCCCAAATGGATTGCGGCTTTCAGTCGGGCCGACCTTCACAAATGAACACCTATTCCTCCTCATTCCACCTTTAGAACGTGTGCTCTGCATTCAAAATAGACGGTGTTGGGTCTTATGTATCACTCTTGTAAGATTTTCCATTAAGAGCCTTTTAAAAATACTATTTCTATACTTCCCCCTCAACTTGTGCCTCACAAAAGTAAAGAAGTCGCATTAATCTTTGCCACAGGCAAGAGCAGACATTAGTGGTGCTTACATTTGGGGTTCAGCTGCCTCTGAGAAACCTATACTTAAAAACATTAACATGACCATCTATTCAACACACGGTATTATCCAATGCAATATCCGTTCAATGAGAGACTGTGAGACTGTGTCAGAGAAGTGTCATTTCAACTTGGCAGTAATTGCACTTTGACAGCTTCAACAAGTCACATTGAAAGCAACATATATTTATTGCTGAGCTTTTTTAATGAGTTGCATGTTATCGTACACGCGTCTTTGTTGTTGTATCCAGCCCCTGCTTATGTACACAGGGTACTTATGAATTTAGCTTTAACCAAACCAAAATATAAGCATCAACCAAATGGCAAAATAGTTTCCACATTCTAAATTAAATCAATCTACCACTGATTTCTCTTGTATTTACTACCCTTTTCTAAGATTAGTTAAAGCTGCTCTAATCAATATCTAACTATATAGTAAGGAATCTTTATCTGTCTGTGGGTACAGGATGTCCTTCGCATATCTCGAGTACCGTTCATCCGATCAACTTCACACTAGGCGAGTGTATTGCTGGGGACCCAAGGACGTGCGGTCATATGTGGTGCAATTTGCCCAGATGGTGGTGATATAACAATGAACTTTAAGTTTTGTCTCTCTGTGTCCTAACTGAATGCGAGCGTACAACTATCTAACTACTAAAAAAAAAAAAAATGTTTTCAAATGTGTTTTGTGGATCCAGACAAATCTATCCATATAACGCCCATTTGCACCAAGACTAATTTTCTGCCATTTTGAATTGTGTCCAAATCAAATTTTTTGCTACTCCTCCTACAAATTTTGAGCAATCGTCAACAAATTTGGTACAGAACATCTCGGGACCAAGCCAGAAATAGTTACTTTTTTTGGATTGTTGATGTTTCACACAGTTTTGCTATAGCAGCCCTCAAAATTAACTCAAATGCTGTGGGCAGGGCTTATATTACAAATATTATTGGATCTCTTGAATACTTTGTGCTGTTGTGACCAAATTTGGTACACATGTGTAGGTATGATGTCTGAGTGACAATGACAAATTTGGTGCCATTTGGTCAATAGTTGGTGCTGTAGCAGCATCATCTAATTATAAAGGAAGGAATCTCTGTCTATGTAATTATGTATGACTGTTATTTGCATATCTCGAGAACCGTTCATCCAATCAACTTCACACTTGGCGAGTGCAAGCAGCCATACTGTAGTTCTCGACAAACACTGCAAGCAGCACTTCTGGGGGCCAAGCAATCGGACTGTTCCAAACGGGCACAGCACTAGTTTTATATAAACAATCGATCAAATGACTACTTGTATGTAAAAATGGGTCACTGGTAGTGATGAATCCACAATCTGAAAATGATCTCCCACCTCTACAGTTCCCCAAAGCTGGTTTGTGTTCTAGCATCTAGCGTATGTTTTGATTAATTCTCAACGTTGTTTTCAGCAGTAGCAAGCAGCTGTTAAACCCACTGTACACTACCTGCTCAGCACCAAACGGCAGACAGACAAAGTTAGCAACTAGCTGGTGAACATAGTGGAGCGTTTAGTCGCTAAAGAGCCAGATGTTTCCCTCAGGAGTTGTTGGAGAGCAAACAGAGCTAAAAGGAGAGTGAATATTGGACTTGCATACGCCAAGTGGACAAAAACACGTCTCCAAATGAATGATAATGTTTCTCCGTGTCGGCTTGATCTGCTGATAGCCAACACGTTCGCCATATCAACTTTAAGAACATTATAATATGTCAGTATTTGTTAATTCAGGTTTATGTATGTTAATTTAACATTATTTTGTTATTCTAGAAATTCAAATGGAGTAACGCTCATACCAGATAAGTATTCAATGTTTTACAGTTTTAAACCAGTAAAAAGGACCATTTGGACTATAGAGCTTGTTAGCTTTGTTCTACTAGAGATTTTCTGTCCATAGTCAAGCCAAATGAGTATCTTCCATTGTCCCATGTAGAAAAATTTGAGCACTTCATCATTTTAATATGACGTTTTTGCTGAGGAAAATGTGACAATTGAGCAATTGTGGCTCGCTTAACACATGCCAAGTAATTTCAGTTGCTGAAGGAATGCCAAGTATCTGACCTGACCTTGCTGGGTTTTAGAGCCAAAGAAATGGATCACAGCAGCTGTTTTGTGGGGTTTTCAGAACAATGGTCACCACCGCTTCCCTTTTGGTTAGTTAGCAGACACAGATTTTATTATGGAAACTATGAAACTGCATAAAAAGATTTGTTGCGGATAGATCCATTTGAAATGCTCCTGGTTCAGATTTCAGTGACTACAGTAGAGTTGTAGTTGCGTTTGATTTGACAATGATGATCTCCACTATATAGATGGATACTGAACTATTGATACCAAAGAGCAGATCCAGCTGAACCAAGTAAGTGGTAAAAAAAAATAAATAAATAAAAATTTGAAAAATCCTTGGGTCCTGTTGCTCGAATCAACGTCAGCTTGGTGTGAAGAAAGGAGTCACAGTCAGTTGGCCTGGAGAAATGAAGCTGACCACAGGCCTGAGCCCTGTCAGACGCTTATTGAGTATCGTGATGGGAAACAGGAAGGGTCTCCACACCCAGCGGCACCCTGGGAAATTGATTGCTAAGAACTGTCTCAAAAGCCTGGCAAATAGGGGCAGGCTTCAGATCTGCTGCCCACTGTTCACATGAGAGTAAACTGTGTCTGTAATTTTCAATACACAGAAGCAATCACACTATTGAAAGTTGGCACGCTCACACACAAACACACCCCATTAAGCCTCCACCGTCTGCTACTTGGCTCACTCTCTTTTTTTTTGTCTCTTCATCTTTATACGTCTTTTTCTGTCTACCCACCTCTTATTTTTAAATGCACCCACACGAACAACTCTCAAACACACTCGTCGACCCGGCGACCCCTGTCAGGGATTTCGATTATCGGCTAGCACTCCTGCTGGGTTGAGGATGGGAGTCCTGACAGACTGAGTCATCTCTCTAGCCTCACTATAATCCATCTGCACTGCAGCAGAATGACCAATGTCCATAAAGCCTATTGACAGCTCTCCTCCTTTTGATTAGCTGTCATATTGTGCGCAGCACTCTCTGAGATATCTTTGTTTTCATGCCACTGTGCATGAAGCATCTTTTGTTGTCGCTGATCAGATGCACTCATCTGAAGAACTAGATGTGATTGAATCTCATAAGATTTGATGCCTAAAATATCCCCAAGTGGTCTGATTTCAGTTGTGCCTCCAACAAAAACAAATATTCTTACTGTGTTTATCTTCAAAGAAAACCTTTTTTTTCTCCATTTGCCAGTAGACCACTCAACGGCTTGTAAATAGAAAAGTCATCAGAGTGACTGACAGTGGATATATACGCCTGTATTCTATGGCTTCTCTGTACAAACTTCCCTCATTGTGTATGTGGAAATGTGTACGTGAGGAGTTGATTAATGCCCTGTCACTGTTGGCAGTTGTCTCGCTAGTGGTGACAGGGTGAGTACCCTCTTCCTGCCACCTTCTCTTCCCAACCTCGCACATCTCATCACGTTGCCAACACCTAATCACAATATGTTCAGCTCTGGAAATAACTAGAAGGAGCTCTTTTTTTCCTCCACTCTCTTGTGTATTTTACTTTTTTTTTTATGCCTCGCTGCTGTGAGTCCTGGTCTCTGGCGTCAAATTGTTATTTGTTCTTTTGCCAGCTTGACGCCACACCATATGGCTCCAGAGAATTGAAAATGGAAACACTGAAAATTAATGCTTTGCCTCCCTTCCATCCCTCGCCAAATCCCCCTTCCCTCGCTTGAGCCTGCAACATTGACACTTTTCAAAAGTGGATTGCGTGGATCACAGGCCAAACCCACTCCGACAAGCTTTTCCTCTGAATTAGCTTTGTGATGGTGCTTGTGCTCAATAATTAAAAATATCTTGTAGTAAAGAAAAACAGGCTTTATGAGAGAATAATACACCCGCTGCTTTGACTGTCCCAGCACTTAAATGTCCGGGCAATACAGCGGAGTATCCTGGCAGTGCACAATAGATGCTGTTCTGTCATCAACATAAATTTGCTGCAGTTTTGACCTTGGAGTGCTAGTGTTTGGCGAAGCGTTTCAGACCTCCCTCAACGACCATTAGCATCCTGCATGGCCATGTTAATTAGCTCCAATCAATCAGATGGGTAGCCATTAATTGATTTTACTTGTGTATTGAATACGCAACGCAATGCGTGTGTAATGGAGGCAGGCTGCTTGAGTCTAAGTCTTTGTCCTTAGTAGTGGGATGTGTACGGTCCGTCAGTGAAGGTCAGTGAAAATTTGCTTCTTTTCTGCTCAGCACTCTCATTTCTGTGCCTAATATTTCTTTCCTCTGCCTCCATCATGTCTGTTTCTTCTCTTTCTGAAGAAGCTGCATTCTTTGCATTGTGTGGAAGTAGAAAAATCTCATTCAGTGAGCAGACTTGTTTCCATTTCTATCCAAGGCTATCCAAGTTTGATATTCAAAGTAGTTAAATAACTTATTAAATTTTAAGGCTGTATCAATTAGTCATTTAAGCAATTAGCTGGCCGACAGAAAATTTGCAATTTTGATAACAGATTATCCGTTGAAGTCATTCATCAAGCAAAAGCTCCAAACATTTGCTGTTTCCAGCTCCACAAATGTGACAATTTGCAGCTTTTCTCTATTTAATACACAGTAATTATGAATTGAATGTGTGGGTTTTGGGCTGCTGGTCAGACAAAAGAAGCAATTCATAGATATCACCTTGGACTTTGGAAACTTGCCATGCAAATGTTTCACAATTCTTTCACATTTTACACCAGAGCTAGACTGATAAATGGGCTGGGCCTTTATATCGGATTATATTAGTTTATTGGATTTAATTTAATTTTTATTTGAAAAGGGACAATGTACATTAATCAGCACTCAAACAAATGTAAATTTACCCGAGTTAGCCGAGAGGCTAGTTTTCATCGGCAGTCCCTTTGCCTGATAAAAATAATACAATATGTACAATAGTTAATCGAAAAAATTAACTGGCATATTATTTGATAATGAAAATTAGTTGATTAAATTTCACTTATTGGAAATGTATCGTTATTACCCTCTGCTTTTATGTTGCTTACTTCTCTCCTAATTTGTCTCTCCCTCTCCTCCCTGTTGACATATGCTCCCCTCTCTGCCGGCGGTGCTGACGTGGCTTCCTGTCACAGTCGATCCATCTCCCTTTGCTCTTCCTTACCCAAGAGGCTTGCACTTGCGCGCACACACCCACACACACAGAGTCATAGTCACGCACACCTCTGCCTCCCATTGTCATGGAGGTCAACTGCCCCCAGTGGCCACGCGCTCCCAGTCGTCTCTCATGAACGTCCCCTGCCGGCCTCTGCCTCGTCCTCCAGATGTTTAACCCTCAGCTCCTCTTCTTGACGTCCTGCCGGCCACTTTGTCACCAAGGCTGTAGCTGAAAGTGTCTCAACTCCAGTTTTATTATGTAACACAGATCTGATGCAGATAGTGTAGTGAGAGCAGAAAAACCCCACAATGAATATATGATTTGAGCCACATTTGTGCCGTTTGAAATCCGTGGCCTTTCGATGGTAGTCTGAACTGTCAGATCAGTATTCATCCTATTATGTCAATGTCTCTGTGGAACAGATAACTGTTGTCATAGCTCTGTGTCCGTTGACCGTAAAACATGGAGGACGACAACTCAAGCATGCTGTCAAATTTAATTGGGATTTGGGGAGTTCCAGCTAAGCTAGAACAGACGGGTCAAAATCGACCAGTGTTCACAACTATGTTAGGAGGGCTGGGTATCGGTACTCGACCAAAATAACCCAGTAGCAAGTAGTATTGAAACTTCTCCAGTCAAATGATATCTGCAGTAGATCCTTGTTGTACCCAGATCTAAAAAAATGAGTACAGTGTTTGTATGGTTTTTGCTCGCAGCCAATCACCGCAAAAGTTCTTTGATATAATATGATGTGTGATTGGCCCACTATCACAGCAGCTACAACCCTACTGTTACAGTCGTATAAAAATATTGATTATAGCAGCTTTACGTGTCCATGACTTAATAAGCAACAATCAAATGTAAAGTCAGGAAAAAACGGAAGGGCTGCTCCCTGAACGTGATGATTCGATTCATCGGTTAAGAAGACCCTTGAGTCAATTTACCTTTTGTCAGTCAATTTTTTAGCTCTGCTATTGTACACATAGCAACGCAGAATAACACACAGTAGGCTATAAACTTTAACACAGTCTTGTCTCAAAATGACCTGACTACAAAACTAACTTTGATGGAAACGGAGGGCAGAGTGACGCTAAGCAGTGTGGCTTGTTCTCGTTCGTTGAAAGCAAAGTTGGCTTTGAACCAGACGCTGGTAAAACCTCCTCTACTCCCGTCCTGTGTGATTGACTCTTTGGCTCACAGCGCTGTCGGCAGCAGGAGAGATGATCCGTGGTGCGCTAAAATTTTATTACTGAACTATGACCTGGATGCACCCTTTTTTATTTTTCCGACTGTGCGGAAATCTATTGTTTTCACATTACAAAGGCATTAAAGCATGAGACTTGTAGGCTGTTATAGGAGTTGAGTGTAGGGTGGCCGCTCTGTAGAGGCCATAAATAATGTATTTTTCATAATGGCAGATGTGTATTGAAGAAAAAAACATTTGTAATAATGTTGAGTAATTATAAATCTATAAATTAAAAACACAATAAAGCAGAAGACATGATAAAATACCCATTGAGTTGATATATCGGCCTGAAGTGTTGTATCCTGCTTCTCGTACAGCCCTCGTCTATTTTTTATTAAGAGTTAACACTCAAAAATTTGCCTCATCGGCACTGTGTGGTTTGATCATGTGAAATAACTGAAAATGTTTTCACTTTGGCAGAAAGTATTGTGTTCATGTTGGCTCCCATCTTTCATAGTGAGAAGTTGATGGTGGAAATGGGCTATTTTCAGACTAAACACCCACTTTGACGTCTGCTAAATTCTGACGTCAGACACGTTTTCTGTAGTTTCTCTCACAAAAGCGCCATTGAAACAGACTCTGAACACATCCCTTTACAGTTTGAGCTTCATTGTCAGTCAGTCTGTGAGCAGCCGAGTTCTTTCCACCACGTAACGTGCAGCTTGGTTGCTGTCAGACACTATCTGTCATAGATATAGTGTATGTAAGAACGGTGCCTTAGAATGACTGGAGGATTGGCCCGTTTCACAACGCAGCTCCTCTCTGAGCCTGAATTTAACTTCTTCAGACTTCTTTTTTTCCTCTGATTACATTTCATATGTGGTTATTTGCCGGACATTGTTTGCCAATAAAGAATGAATGTCAGCTGAAAATACATGCAGCTTTAAATCAGAAGCTCTTTGCTCTGACCCAACACTGCGCCTAATCTCTAGCTCAATACTCAAACGCCTAGCTGTCTCTGCTTTAGCATTCTGGATGCCAGCGGAGCTCTATTGATTTGACTTGATTGAGCTGTTAAATAAATTTGGAGTCAGGCGTAATCCAGTTTTACTGCTGTCCTCAGTCTTTCTACGTTAGAAATTGGCAGCGTTGTTACATAAAGCTGGAGTTGGTGTTGAAAATACAGCCTTGAGAGGACCGTGCTCTGCACACAGAGGCATGAGTACACAGCCACACAGTTCCTGAAATTAACTTTTCGCCTCACTTACCAAGAGCTTTTAGTTTAACAGGAAATTACAATAATTTTCACCAAGCCAGAGTAGTTAATATTCATTATTCTAAGACACATGCAATGATGCCTGTTCTAAATGCTATTTCATGAATAGAATCAGGTGCAATGTGTTATTTAAGACTCTCTGTATTATGCAGTGGTTCGAGTTCATCATCACCCCTCTACACAAGCTGAGATAATGTTGCTTTGTGTAGCAGAATAAGTCAGCCATTGAGAAGGCTGGTTGAGACAGAGCCATTGTTTTGCTTTGATTTGTTTGGCTGATGATCAGCGGGGAGAGAGTTTGAGAAACAGGGAAAAAACTGACTTTAACTGAGGTGTTCAAATGTTCTCAACCAGTTTTCTGGATATTTTAGCTGCCAAAGACACATTCTTCTGGCATTTGGCGCTTCGTGGGTGGTAATTTCAGACGCTGCACATATTTAACACACTCTACAGTATGTGCCAGTCTTTTATTAATATATGCACAAGTGCTGTCCACTCTACATATGCCAATTCTGCAGTTCTCAACCTCTCATAAAAAGGGAAATTCAGCAAAATATTAATGTCCACTTGAGTTGTACAGGTCTATTTACGTAAATTGCAAAGCAATTAGACAGTTTTACTGAAATGCCAACAGTCATCAAGATTAGATGAAATATTATTCTGTCTGCTTTGCAATTAACTAATTAAATGTACATTGTAGTATATTGTTATATTATTATATTGTTATATTATAGTTCCTATTGTACCAAAACTTGCCTCCCAAATTGTAGCTTTCAGTCCAGCTTTCTATTGATGTTCTAAAACACAACCAGGTGGGAACTAGGGGATACTGGAGGGCACTACAACTAAATGAGGGATACTTGGGTATGGTATCGGAAGCTGCATTATTTAATTTGTCATTATTTAATCAGTCCCGATACCGATAGCAATACCTGGGCTTTGGGTATTGGCCGATACCAAGCATCGATC
>CAKAOH010020875.1:0-16770 GCA_916701665.1 Sebastiscus tertius
GGACATGACACAGGATCTGACAGAGGAGTCAAACCTGGCGTAAAAATGATTGAGTTCGTCTGGGAGGTTGGGTGCTATGTTTGTGATCTGTTGTCTGGGTCCTTTAAAGTCTGTCATGGTTTGGAGTCCTTGCCACAAGTGCCTTGGGTTGTTGGAAGTGAGCTTGGACTCCACCCGTTGTCTGTAGTCTCTCTTTGCCTTCACTTACATAAACTGTGAATTTGGTTTTAAACACACACAAACTTACACTCTTTTTGGTTTGTTTAGTTTAGTTATTTAGTTAGATTAATAATAAGTGAATAATGACAACCTCTGCTATGAAAAGAATTATGAAATCCTTCAACTTTTGCTGGCTATTGATATGGTGATTTATGGTTATAATTATTTATTTAATTATTAATCAGAGTTCCAAATTGTTAATAAGGTATACTTTACAAGACTTATTTATGAGATGACATTAATTGGCTATTATTTTGTCTTTGTTTCAAACAGCGGTGCCCCGAGGATTATTTAAATTACATTAAATCATATTATTCAATATAATTAATAATAATTTTGATAATTATTCATAACTTTTGATGGCCATTTTAATGCCTTTTTGAGCTTATGTACCAACATAGTTTGGTGCACCATTATCAATAATATATATTCATAATGTTATCAATATTATTGATATAATTAATTATCTTTAATATTTTCTACTAACTAGACCAGCTCATACTTGTGTCCCCAACACATCTAATCATTAAAATGGTCCAAAATCTCCCGGCTGAGCAAACCTCAAAGTTACCCTCCACAAACCTGAAAACGCTTAGGCTAATATTGAGCCTTATATGTGGTGCTAGAGAGGTAAAATGATTGCTTTTTGCAATTTCCCCACAGTTAAACAAACAAAAAGCAGTAAATGGGGATGGTACATGACCAGGACCTGGTGGTATTTTGTACGTGGCGTGGGTGGATGTAGATGCTCTGTATATTTTACTCCATTTTGTACCTTTGCCAATGACATGCCTGTTGGAGTTAAATGCTGATTAGCTAAAATTAGATGGCGCACATGGTAAACATTATACCTGCTACACAGCAACATGTTAGCATTGTCCTTCTGAGCATGTTTGCATGCTGATGTTAGCATTTACCTCAAAGCACCACTAAGTATAGCCTCACAAAGCTGCTAACATGGCTGTGGACTCTTACATATTAATCTTGGCGCAACAACATTCAACGACTATAGTTCAATGTGTAGTCAATGACATGCTGTTCAAATATGTTAAGACTGTAGATGCTTCCTAAATACAAAAACAGTAAATTGACAGTTGTTTTTCTCATGATAGTTGGATATTGTAGAGGTTTACATATAGATACATATCTGTCATAGGCCATGGCTGACAACAGTATGAACTCTGAACCACCCACAGAGTAATAAATAAACCACTGGAAGAGACAGGCCGAATAAGATATGATGTGTTTTTCAGAAAAAAAGTCCATCAAAAGCTTTGGGTAGATAGCAGTGCTATGGTGCACGATGATGATGATGCTCTAAACTGACAATTAATGTTACAGAAATTAAATCTCTGCATTATTATGACACAAAACAATGACTGTACAACAGTTATCGGTTTTAATACATTAGACTCTTTTGCAGAACAATCTCTTCAGGTGTTTATAAATTTCTTTCATTTTCAGTCCATATATGATCGGATTAAAGAGAGGATGATACAAAATCATTTGTAAAGACATTATCAAACGTGCGGTTTTGGGAAAAACTGTTTCAAGTCGAATTACGAGTACATCATATGTAATCAAACAAGAGAAGTTGATTAGAACCAGCAGATGGGGTAAACAGGTCTGTGCAGCTTTTCTCCTGACTTCTCTACTACTGCGATAGGTTATTATGAGTATCCTGGTGTATGTGAACAGTATGAAAAGCACAGGGAGAAGTACAAGATCTACTAAAACAATCAAGCCGTATATATTCAGCTCGCTTGAAGGCACACAGTGAAGTTTGTGAACTGTGCTGTTGCAAACTATTCCTTTCAAAATGAAGTTACATAGTTTTTTTTTAGCACTCAGTATCTGAGTCACTGAACACTGACCAACAGACAGAATCCAAGCTAAAATCAGGAACATACAGACAGTTGATTTTCTCATGATTGTTGGATATTGCAGAGGTTTACATATAGACACATATCTGTCATAGGCCATGGCTGACAACAGTAAGAACTCTGATCCACTCAAAGAGTAATACAAAAACCACTGGAAGAGACAGGCTGAATAAGATATGATCTGTTTTTCAGATAAAAAGTCAATCAAAAGCTTTGGGTAGATAGCAGTGCTGTAAAGAACAGAGTTGACTAACAAAGCTGCAATGAAAATGTACATAGGCTCATGAAGGTTTTTGTGAATCACTATGAGGTACACAATAGTAGAATTACTGCAGATTATTAGAATATATGCTGTAAACATGATCATAAAATAAAGAAATCTGTACTTGTGCACTTCCACATGTCCACCAAACGTTATATATGTTACGTTTAATTCACTGTCCATTAATATTATCTAATAAAGCAATATATAAACCAGGCAGATTATGTAACAGGTATACACTAATAAAAAATAATTACATACAACCTGGATTGTTTAATTTACAGTTACCTGGACTTAGTGTGTGTTGACCTTCAGATTTCAGAAAGTGAACTGCTCGGCTCAGTGGATTTTTTTTTATCAGATTTCCTCACCCTCCATGGATCTCATTAAAACTCTTCACCAAGTTCAACTAACATGTAAACAACTTTATCAAACTCTGGAGGCCTGTAGACAGGATCACCAGCTGGGGGATGGGAGCTAATCCATGTTTCTGGAGACCCAAAGCTGGTGAGATGATATTCAGTGACCCCAAATTTTCTGTTGTCATGGAGGCCAGAACTTATACAGGTATATTTTTGTGCACCTTTCATGAACAGGACCCTGACCTTGTGGACATTGTTCATTCTGCCCCCTCTCAAAACTTCCCCAATTGCGTAAAACTGTCAAATTACACAACTAAATGCACCCTCCACAGTTGGATTATCAAACACAAAAGCACCGTTAATAGACAAAACAAATCATACCACCTTTTTGCACATTTAATTCAACAGAGTCAGTCTGTCTGCTGTGTTCAAATCCAACCGTGCAGATTGGAGGAAGCCGGTCTCTCCAGTACTTTGTTCTTTGCAGAGTTAGCAGCTTGGCGCGAACTTGCTTTATTCCTGTTGCATGTAAAGTTAGCTGGCAGACTTTGTTGTAGTCCCTGGCGCTTAACTTGTTTACTCTGGGTTAGCAGTGCAAACTGAGCTAAGCAGGAATTGTAAAAAGGCAACTTGAAGTTCAGGGTAGGTTATCTCATCACAGCAAACCTCAAAGTTACCCTCCACAAACCTGAAAACGCTTAGGCTAATATTGAGCCTTATATGTGGTGCTAGAGACGTAGAATGATTGCTTTTTTGCAATTTCCCCCACAGTTAAACAAACAAAAAGCAATATATGGGGATGGTACATGACCAGGGTGTGGTGGTGGTATTTTGTATGTGGCGTGGGTGGATGCGGACGCTCTGTATATTTTCCTGCTTTTTGGACCTTTGCCAATGACATGCCTGTTGGAGTTAAATGCTGATTAGCTAAAATAAGATGGTGCACATGGTAAACATTATACCTGCTACACAGCAGCATGTTAGCATTGTCCTTCTGAGCATGTTTGCATGCTGATGTTAGCATTTACCTCAAAGCACCACTAAGTATAGCCTCACAGAGCTGCTGACATGGTTGTAGCAGTGTTGCCAGATCTCCTGAGTGAAAAACCAACCAGGTCTACAGAAAAAAAGTCCAAAACAAGCTAACTCATCTACCTACCACAATAGAGAGAGACAGTAGGCCACTTGATCATATATTGATCATCTATTTTGGATTGCATGCATTTCATTGCATTCTTGCATCCATTATTAGCTTGTAACTACACATTCTTCTTGTCAACTAAAATTAAAAGAAGTTTCATTTCACTTTTGTTCTGCAGTTGCACCACAACCCTGCTCCCTCAAAAATAATAACATATAATCTCCAATATTATTATTATCATGTTCCATCAGTGCGACCAATGACATCAGGAGTGACAGAGATCACTAATCATTGATCCTACGTGTCTAATCTTCATACTGATTGTTACTATTTAAACTGAGATTTCAGATTATGTGGAATTCCTCTAATTGACAGCTGTCTCAGTCTCAGTGATATAAAAATTAACTTCGCAAACAAAAGGACAAGCAGAGGTTTTATTCTGATCTGAGGATGACTTGATGCTGTGTAATATTTTAATGTGAGGGCAAAAAAACGATCACCGCACCAGCAGGCGATGGTAGTCTATATTAGTCAGACCTGGACTAAAGAGTCTGCACTCAGACTCATACAATGTAAAAATCCCACACATGCAGTGAAAGTGACCAGCAACATTTCACAGACATAAATAAAACTCATTGTACACAAGAGGACCAAAACTAAGATGTATGTAAAATTTTAGTCTTTGTTAGATGTCTGGCTGCAGGATTTTGGATTATAAGAAGGATGTTCACTGATGCAGAGCAAAGAGTCGCTTAATGAATATTGATTATAAAGAATAAAATTCTGATGTTGGGAGTTTTGAATTACTGCAGAAAATGATCAGTCATGAGTAATCTTTGTTGATATACTGTATTAGTTCAGTTTGCATTGACAGAGCAACCTCTTGATGTGTTTATGAATCTCTTTCATTTTCAGTCCATATATGATTGGATTAAATAGAGGATGATACAAAATTATTTGTAAAGTCATTATTAAACTTACCATTTTGGAAAAATCAGTTTCCATACGAAGTAGAAGTACATCAAATACACTCAAACAACAAAAGTTGATTAGAGACAGCAGATGGGGTAAACAGGTCTGTGCAGCTTTTCTCCTGACTTCTCTACTACTGCGATAGGTTATTATGAGTATCCTGGTGTATGTGAACAGTATGAAAAGCACAGGGAGAAGTACAAGATCTACTAAAATAGCCAAGCCGTATATATTCAGCACTCTTGAACGCACACAGTGAAGTTTCTGAACTGTGCTGTTGCAAACTATTCGTTTCAAAATAAAGTTACATAGCTTTTTATTAGCACTTAGTAACATTGACACTAAAAGTTGACCAACAGGAAGAATCCAAGCTAAAGTCAGGAACATACAGACAGTTGTTTTTCTCATAATAGTTGGATATTGCAGAGGTTTACATATAGACACATATCTGTCATAGGCCATGGCTGACAACAGTAAGAACTCTGAACCACCCAAAGAGTAATAAATAAACCACTGGAAGAGACAGGCCGAATAAGATATGATCTGTTTCTCAGATAAAAAGTCAATGAAAAGCTTTGGGTAGATAGCAGTGCTGAAAAGAACAGAGTTGATTAACAAAGCTGCAATGAAAATGTACATAGGCTCATGAAGGTTTTTGTGAATCACTATGAGGTACACAATAGTACAATTACTGCAGATTATTAGAATATATACTATGAATATAATAAAAAAATAAACATATCTATATTTGTCAACGTCTATATACCCATCAAGAGTAATATATGTTGCATTTAATTCACCATCCATTAACCTTTCTCAAAGAAATCAAAGTATAAACCAGGCAGATTATGTAATAGGTATACATTAATCAAAAATGATTACATACAACCTGGATTGTTTAATTTACAGTTACCTGGACTTAGTGTGTGTTGACCTTCAGATTTCAGAAAGTGAACTGTTCGGCACAAAGGATTGTCTTTTTTTATCAGATTTCTTCACCCTCCATGGATCTCATTAAAACTCTTCACCAAGTTCAACTAACATGTAAACAACTTCATCAAACTCCGGAGGCCCGTAGACAGGAGCTCCAGCTGGGGGACGGGAGCTACTCCATGTTTCTGGGGAACCAAAGCTGGTGAGATGATATTTCACTGACCCCAAATGGCCAGAATTTATACAGGTATATTTTTGTGACATTGTTCATTCTGCCCCCTCTCAAAACACATAAAAGATTTACATAACCCCAGATTTCCATTTGCGTAAAACTGTTAAACTACCCTCTTTCACAACTAAATACACCCTCCACAGTCAGATAATCAAACACAAAAGCACCTTTGATAGATTCCTGTTGCATGTAAAGTTAGCTAGCAGACTTTGTTGTAATCCCTGGCGCTAAACATGTGTACTCTGGGTTAGCAGTGCAAACTGAGCTAAGCAGGAATCGTAAAAAAGGCAACTTGAAGTTCTGGGTAGTTTATCTCATCACAGCCTCTACTAGAGGTGTTGATCTTGATAGACAGCTCTTACAAAGGTGGAGGCAAGATGGATATTTAGCCTGGGCCAGAGGATGAATCCGACAGACTTTGATGATCCCCTAACTGGTGCTCTGGCCGCTACAGTTTAGTCTAGAATCTAGCGCCACCACGAGGCTAACATTCGTGGTCCAGAGTTATTATAATTATTGAATATATTGCCATGAACTCTGCTGCAGATATTCAAGGTCTCTTGTGGTTAAATTCTAATAACTTTGGTAATCTTGTGACTGTTCCTCTAGCCTCACCATGAGGTTGACATTACTGACTGAAATCTCAATAACTATTGGATGGATTGACATGAAAATTGGTTCAGATATTCATGTTCCCAAGAAGATGAATTCCAAAATATTTGTTCAGTATGAAGTTGGTAGTAGTTCAAGCCAGCCAATTACTTTGAGGGTAATAGGGGCTTGATGTGACATGCTCAGTATACTACTGACGAACGCAGTATGCAGTATGAAATTAAAGTGGTGTATTTTGCAGTATGCTAAAACCAGGCTTTAGCCTTTCAACCAGCTCTTAAAGCACCACACAAAAAACAAACTCATACCACTATTGCAATATTATCGAAAAATACAACTTTGATTTTGTTGTTTATGTTATATTTTTTTACTTTGTAAGATATTGCAGGTTTTAACAATTCAATCTTAAGTGAAGTAAAACAAACAGGGTCATCAACGAGGGGAGACGATATATCTCTAGTTGCAATCAGCTATGAAAGCTTACAGAGTTCCCTATACTGGCACACTGGTGTCTCCTTCCCTATACACCACAATTCAATGTAGATCAGGTTCCAAAGGTCTGGTGGCCTGACTTTATTCAGTTGTAATTAAGGCTTTCTGTATGCCTTTATTGTTGGACATTGTTTTAAAAAATGACATCAGCTCTCAGCAGCAGGAGTTCTGAACTGACAATCGGTCTGGAATAATATTTCAGTCTCTTCTTGACCCCAATCATCAGTTTATTCATTATAAATGTGTACACTTAGTTTATAATTTACCTGGATGACTATTTCTCATCAAAGCCAGACTCCCCCCAGATCCTATATATGTATAATATGGTATTGTCGTACCAAGACTATCACATGGTCATAGTCAGTTTTACTTCATGACACTTCTTTGTTTAATCTGTCCATTAATTAAAAACGTGTATTATTTATGGGTAAAACAGCAGCTTGATTGTCTGCCAATTGAAGCCGGCAATACTTGACCTCTCTGGTAGTGATGAAATATGCTGCCCGTTAATTTATTTCTATAATTATATTTTAATGGGATTGTGCTTAATTCTGGACCTGCAATTAATTCTTCTTTTTATTTTAATTTTTTTCCCATTGAGATTTCAAAATCTCTTTTTGGTAACACTTCATTTTACAGGTCCACAAATTTCATAGTATTTAGGTGATAATTAGCAAATAATCTGTTTGAAATTTCTTTGGTATTACTGCCAAATTACCCCAATATTTACCTCAACATTATATTCCACTACTTCCCAATAGCTGCTAATTTATTTCATACATTTCCAGAAAAAAGTTAAATGAGATGCTTTATTTCCATGTCTGCTGATAAATAGATAATAATTAGCAAATAACTTGTTTTAAATGTCTTTAAAAACTCCCTGAATCATTACATTAGCTACCAGGTTACATTTGTGTAGACAATAAGTCACACAAGAGATTTGTGCCTGATCAGAAGTGTCTTCTATTAGTTTTCCACATCCGATGTAAAGCAGCGCACAGCCGCTTCTCAAGCCTCAGGGCTTTATTTTAACCATTATATGCTATTTTAGCAAATAATTATTAAATAATGTTTATAATAAAGTTGTTTTTCCTTTGCTTGCAGTGTAGATTGCCCACATTGGCGTCTGTAGTCAATGCACCTTTGTATATCCCTGTTTGCCCGTGACTAACGAAGCTGCAGTTGACAGTAACAAAGACAGATTTTTTATTAACTGCAGGATATTGAGTAGTACATTTTTCAAACTGAAGATACTCTTTACTGTTTCCATGATGAATAGTAAAGAGTTTGTTTACTGCACAGAAACAAATCCTAACATTTAATACCTCCCAAAGATCTGAACATTCACAACTCTGCATTAATATTACAGAAGGAATGACTGCACATTAGCATCACTATTACTGTAACATTACTTTACTTTGGCTTGACTAAACAACTTCTTCAAGTGTTTAAAGATTTCTTTCATTTTTAGTCCATATATAACTGGATTGAAGAGAGGATAATACAAAAACGCTTGTAAAGTCATTATGAAATGTAAATCAGATTCCAGTTGAATTATAATGACATCATATGCACACAAACAGGAAAAGCAGATTAAAACTATCAGGTGGGGTAAACAAGTCTGTGCAGCTTTTTTCCTGACATTTTTACCACTTCGATAGGATATTATGAGTATTCTTGCGTATGTAAACAGTATGAAGAGCAAAGGCAACAGTGCCATGTTTAGCATAGCAAACGCATCAAATACAGCTAGTGCTATTGGCCTCACACAGAAGAGTTTGTAAATTGAATTGTTACAAAAAACGTTTTTTAAATTTAAATTGCAGAGTTTTTTCTTAGTAATCGCTATTGTTGAGGCTCCCATCTCACAAACAGGCACAAGCCAAGCTAGAACCAGGATAATACTCACTGTGGTTTGGCTCATGATAGTTGGATATTGCAGAGGTTTACAGATAGACACATACCTGTCATAGGCCATGGCTGCCAACAGGAAGAAATCTGAAGCACTTAAGGTGTAATATACAAAATATTGAAAGAGACAGGCTGAATATGATACAATCTGTTTTTCAGATAAAAAGTCACTCAACAACTTTGGGTACATAACAGTGTTGTAAACAATAGAGTTCAGTAGCAACGCTGCAATGAAAATGTACATCGGCTCATGGAGGTTCTTGTGTATCCCAATAAGGTACACAATGGTCAAATTAAAGGTCATTGCTAGAATATATACTATAAACATAATAAAAAAATACAAATACCTATAGTTTTCCATTTCCACATACCCACCAAGAGTTATATATGTTACATTTAATTCATCATCCATGAAGAATGTCCCAAATTAAACCATTATTGAATACAAAGGGCAGTTTGTATAACAAATATGAATGAACAAGTCTTACTATGAAGATTGCATTAACATAGAGCATGTGTTTGATTGTCTCGTGAATTTACAGATACTGTACCTGACCTTAAACTGCACTTGATGTGTGTTCATGTTCAGAGATCAAAAAGTGAACTGTTTGAGTCAGACCAAATATTTTATAACATTTCTTCACCCTCTATGGATCTCATTAACTCTTCCACCAAGAGTTCATTAGAACAACTTTGTCAAACTCTGGAGGCCTGAACCCATAGGTGTTAAACTTTCCTGTCCTACAGGCAATGATAAACATCACTCTGCTATGCTGTTCATTACAAAAGTAAAATGCTTTTTGATTGAAAACATTCCACAACCTCTAACAGTTACAATGTCAAATATGTGAACAACATCTTCAAACTCTGGAGGCCTGAGCCCGCAGGCATTTTTCCACCTTCTTTCTTTAAAATAATAAATACAGCAATGTAATAAACATGGCAAAAGTGAGCTTGGCTCACATACCCCGCTGCTTGACCCCTACTAAACTAGGGCCAAAGGTTTTTGCACTTTTGGAAGTAATGGAACGAGTTCTACTCCGGAATTTAAAAAATAAACAACAGTTTTTGACCAAAATGTCAAAAATGTTTGGCACCTGGACTTTTAACCCCCAAAAGGTACAACTAGACCACACTGTCAACCATTATACCAAATTTGAAGTTCCTAAGTTAAATGGTTTCTGGGTTCTACTCCAGAAACGAAAGTGTGACACACGAACCGACGGACGATATAAAGGGCCTATTTGGGTGATCTGATCTCAATGCGTCTTAACTGCGTTCACACCTGTTCTTAGAGCTGTCCACTTGTGATCCGATCACCGAGGACGCATGTCAATACCAGGTCTGAACAGGGCCTATGTGTGTTCTGCAGTCACAGACGAACCGATGATAGTTGATTACACATGCTCAATAAGGAAATAATGACAGCAACATTATGCTTTATTTTAAGGTTTAATTTATGTTTTTGTCCAATTGTATATTTAAAAAGTGTTTTGTTGCAAACAAACCCACCATTTCAGTCTTGTCAAAAGGACTCTGGCTTGAAAACAAAGACCGATGCCAGAGCACCGACCACCCTCACACACACACAGAAACACACAATCTTCCTTTCCCTGTTTGTTCAAGCACACATGGTCTAAAGTCACAGCTTGAAGTAAAAAATAATGAAAAACTTAGTTTGAAGTAAACGTGTTACGCAAATTACAATCTGTGCTGGAACACAGGCATGTGCACACTTTCAGTGTAGTCTCAACACATTAGCCATCGTCCTTAATACAGTTTATTTTGCTGAATTTGAATATTTAACTTCATCAATATACTCAGAGCTAATGATGTGAATATGAATATTATTACTTGTAAACAGAGTTCAGGTTTGTTAAATAAATTCATGACAGTAAAGTGAAATACAGAGAGAAGTCTGAATGAAAGTTATGATAATGATAGAAGTAGAAGTAACCCGTGTTAATACTGTACATCAAATCATTTTGGTTTGACAGAACAAGTTCTTCATGTTTTTTAATTTTTTTTTTCATTTTTAGTCCATATACAACTGGATTGAAGAGAGGATAATAAAAAAAACGCTTGTAAAATCGTTATGAACTGTGGGTCAGATTCCATATCCAGTTCAATTAACAGGACATGATATAGACTCAAAGAGGAAAAGCCGACTAAAGTATCCTAGTATATGTAAAAAGTATGAAGAGTATAGGTGATAATACCAGATTAATAAAGCAGATATAGACCGTGCTATTGAAAACACACAGTAGAGATTGTAATATGAATTGTTACAATAAATTGATTTTAAATTGAATTTACACAGTTTCATATTAGCACTCAGTAATGTTCGGACTACAACCTGAATAGCAGGAAGAAGCCAAGAAAGAAACAGCATCATACACACTGTGGTTTTGCTCATGATAGTTGGATGTTGCAGAGGTTTACATATAGACACAAATCTGTCATAGGCCATGGCTGCCAACAGTAAGAAATCTGAAGCACTAAACAAGTAATGTATATAACATTGTAAGAGACAGGCAGAATATGATACAATCTGTTTTTCAGATAAAATGTCAATTAACAATTTTGGGTACACAGTAGTGCTGGTAACAACGGAGTTCAGTAGCAAAGCTGCAACGAAAATGTACATCAGCTCATGGAGGTTATTGTGTATCCCAATAAGGTACACAATGGTCAAATTAAAGGTGATTGCTAGAATAAATACCATCAACATATGAATGAAAAGAAAATACCTGTTTATGCCTATGTCCACATATCCATAAAGAGTTATATATGTGTAGGGACCCACCAATTTGACTGGTGGCAAGTGACCACATGATAACATGATCCTTGACCCATGGACTCAGCTCAGCCCAGGAGCCATTGGCTGAGGACTCAGCTCAGTAGCCATTGGCTACTGTAGCATTCACACATAGGTGTGAAATTCACCCAGGCTCACCAGGCACCCAAAGCTGTGCACAAGTTTATACAGTCACAACCCCCCAGTGTCAGAAATGACTATAGTGAGCTCCGTCATGCACTGATAGAAGAATTCTCTTCTACTGCTGACGAGACCTCAGCAATGTTTGCAGCCAATCAAATTAAACATTCACGTAGTGAGAATCCTAGAGATTACTACAAACGTTTAAGGCATGCATACTTCCAAGGTAAGGTGCACCAGGCTTAGAAGAAAACACCTTCTTCAAGTCCTTGTTTTTGCAGAACCTGCCTGCACCCATGTGTACGCACTCACGTAGTACTCATGACGCGTCAGGGTAACCCCTCACTGTGTGAGATAAGGAAGATGACACAGATAGCTTGGGAAACTCTGGTCATCTCCAAAAAGGGTTGTAAACCAACTGAGCCCACCAGCTCAAACACTGACGTGTCAAGCAGATCTGCCACCTCAAAAGACCACCTTCACAACAGGTCAAAGGTGGGTCACAAAAAGATGCATAAGGACACACTACATATGTTACATTTAAATCATCATCCATGAAGAATGTCACAACTTAAACAATCAATGAATACAAAGAGCTGATTGTATGTTCATGTTCAGAGATCAAAAAGTGAACTGTTTGAGTCAGACCAAATATTTTATGACATTTCTTCACCCTCCATAGATCTCATTAACTCTTCCACCAAGAGTTCATTAGAACAACTTTATCAAACTCTGGAGGCCTGAACCCATAGGTGTTAAACTTTGTTTACATGGGTGTCTGTTATCTTAATTTTCCTTTTTGCCTCCCTAAACAACAAAGCAAAAGTGAGCATGACTCACATACCCCCGCTCACTGCCTAATCCCTACTAAAGTAGGGACAAAGGTTTTGCCCTTTTGGAAAGATTTCAAACATTTTAAGCACCCTGGACTTCTAAGCCCCAAAAGGCACAACCATCAAACCATCAACCGTCAACCATCAGACTAAATTTGAACCTCCTAGGTTAAATAGTTTCCGAGTTCTGTTCCGGAAACGAAAGTGTGACACATGAACGGATGGAAGGACGGAAGGACGGACAAGCAGAGCACTAGATACCCCCGACTACGTTGTCGCGGGGGTATAACAATTGTACCACATTGCATTTAGAGCTGTCAGGGTTGGTGCGAGGCCCTAATCATTGATCTGCATGTGCACTAAACACAGTAGAACACACATAGATACTCTAGGTCAAGTTCATGTTCATGTTACACTGCACAATTTCATCAAAATACAGTTTGAAGTCCTAGAACTATTTCAAATATTAGATACAGGGGCTGCACGGTGGTGCAGTGGTTAGCACTGCCGCCTCAGTAAGAGGTTTTCTCCAGGTGCTCCAGTTTCCTCCTCCGGGTACTCCGGTTTCCTCCCACAGTCCACAGACCTGCAGGTTAGGTTAATTGTTAATTGTAGGTGTGAATGTGAGCGTGAATGGTTTTCTGTCTCTATGTGTCAGTGCCAGTCTGGTGACCTGTCCAGGATGTACCCTACCTTCGCCTCCGGCTGTCTGAGCTCCTCACCCTATCTCTAAGGCTGAGCCCAGCCACGCTATGAAGGAAGCTCATTTCGGCCGCTTGTATCCGTTGAGGGTTGGAACGTGGACTGGTAAATCGAGAGCGTTGCCTTTCGGCTAAGCTCCCTTTTCACCACAACAGTCCAGTATAGCGCCCTCATAACTGCAGATGCCGCACCGAACCGCCTGTCCATCTCCCACTCCATTTTTTCCCCCACTTGTGAACAACACCCCAAAGTACTTGAACTCCCTCGCTTGGGGCAAAGACCCACCCCAACCCCAAGGGGGCGATCCACCGGTTTCTGGCAGAGAATCATGGCCTCAGACTTGGAGGTACTGACTCTCATCCTGACCGCTGCACACTCAGCTGCAAACCGCCCCAGTGCTGCTGAAGGTCACGGTCTGATCAAGCCAACAGAACCACGTCATCTGCAAAGAGTAGAGACGCAATTCTAAGCTCCCCGAATAGGACACTCTCCTCCCCCCGGCTGCGCTTTGAGATGCTGTCCATGAAAATCTCAAACAGAATCGGCGACAAGGGGCAACCCTGGCGGAGGCCAACACCCACTGGAAACGTGTTTGACTTTGTGCCGAGTATACGGAAGCAGCTCTCACTTTGGTTATACAAGGACCGGATGGCTTGTAACAGCAACCCCAGAACCACATATCCCTGCAGTACCCCCCACAGGACTCCCCGGTGGACACAGGCATAAGCCTTCTCCAAGTCCACAAAACCCATGTACACTGGATGGGCAAACTCCCATGACCCCTCCAACAGCCCTGCAAGGGTAAAGAGCTGGTCTACTGTTCCCCGGCCAGGACGGAATCCGCATTGTTCCTCCTGAATCCGAAGTTCGACAATCGGTCAGAGCCTCCAATTCCAGCACCCTTGAAAATAAACTTTCCCGGGGAGGCTGAGCAGTGTGATACCCCAATAATTGGAGCACACCCTCCGGTCCTCCTTTTAAAAATGGGAACCACCAACCCGGTCTGCCAAACCATAGCCACTGTCCTCAACATCCACGCGACAATGAAAGACGTGTCAGCCAAAACAGTCCCATAGTGTCCAGAGCCTCCAGCATCTCAGGGTGAATCTCATTCACCGGTGTCTTGCTGCCGAGGAGCTTTTTAACTACCTCAGTGACCTCCACCAAGAATATGGACAAGCCTTCCCCCCTAGTCTTCAAACTCTGCCTAATCCGCCAAAAACTGTGATTTTTTTTTTTACTTAAATTTCGTTTCCGGAGGAGAAATCCCAAACTATTTAACTTTGGAACTTCAAATTCGGTATGACGGTTGACAGTGTGGTCTAGTTGTGCCTTTTGTGGGTTAGAAGTCCAGGTTGCCCAACATTTTCGAAATTTGGGCCAAAAACTGTGGGGGTTTTTTGCGTTAATTTTGTTTTGGAAGCAGAACTCCAAAGTTATTTAACTTTGGAACTTCAAATTTGGTATAATGTTTGACAGTGTGGTGTAGTTGTGCCTTTTGGGGGTTAGAAGTCCAGGGTGCCCAAAATCTTTTTAGGGTCACGCAGTGAGCAGGAGTATGTGAGCCATGCTCACTTTTTGCCTTGGAAAAGGAAAATTAAGATAACACACACCCCTGTAAACAAAGTTTAACACCTATGGGTTCAGGCCTCCAGAGTTTGATAAAGTTGTTCTAATGAACTCTTGGTGGAAGAGTTAATGAGATCCATGGAGGGTGAAGAAATGTCATAAAATATTTCGTCTGACTCAAACAGTTCGCTTTTTGATCTCTGAATATGAACACACATCAGTCAGGTATCTGTAAATACATGAGACAATCAAATACATGCTCTGAGTTAATGCTGTCTTCATAGTAAGACTTCTTTACTCAGTTTATTTATTTATGCTTATTATACAATCAGCTCTTTTTATTCATTGATTGTTTAAGTTGTGACATTCTTCATGGATGATGCATTAAATGTAACATATATAACTCTTTATAGGTATGTGGACATGGGCATAAACAGGTATTTTCTTTTTATTCATATGTTGATAGTATATATTCTAGCAATCACCTTTAATTTGACCATTGTGTACCTTATTGGGATAAACAATAACCTCCATGAGCCGATGTACATTTTCATTGCAGCTTTGCTACTGAACTCCGTTGTTACCAGCACTACTGTGTACCCAAAGTTGTTAATTGACATTTTATCCGAAAAACCGATTATATCATATTCCGCCTGTCTCTTACAATGTTATATATATTACTCCTTTAGTGCTTCAGATTTCTTACTGTTGGCAGCCATGGCCTATGACAGGTTTGTGTCTATATGTAAACCTCTGCAATATCCAACTATCATGAGCAAAACCACAGTGAGTATTATCCTGTTTCTTTCTTGGCTTCTTCCTGCTGTTCAGGTTGCAGTCCCAACATTACTGAGTGCTAATATGAAACCTTGTAATTTCACTTTAAAAGCAATTTTTTGTAACAATTCCTATTACAGCCTCTACTGTGTGACTTCAGCAGCACGGTCTCTATCTGATATGTTTAATATATTTACTCTGATATTATTACCAATACTCTTCATACTTTTTACATATACCAGGATACTTATAATATCCTACCGAAGTTCTAGAAATGTCAGGACAAAAGCTGCCCAGACTTGTACACCCCACCTGGTAGTTTTAATCGGCTTTTCCTCTTTGTGTCTATATGATGTACTTATAATTGAACTGGATATGGGATCTGAAATACATTTCATAATGACTTTACAAGCGTTTTTGTATTATCCTCTCTTCAATCCAGTTGTATATGGACTAAAAATGAAAGAAATCTTAAAACACCTGCAGAAGTTGTTCTGTCAAACCAAAATGATTTGATGTACAGTATTAACACGGGTTACTTCTACTTCTACATGCAGTTAAAGTGACCAGCAACATTTCACAGACATAAATAAAATGAATTGTACACAAGAGGACCAAAACTAAGATGGATGTAAAGTTTTATATTTTCCAAGTCTTTGTTAGATGTCTGGCTGCAGGATTTTGGATTATAAGAAGGATGTTCACATATCCAGAGCAAAGAGTCGCTTAATAAATATTGATGATAAAGAATAAAATTCTTATGCTGGGAGTTTTGAATTACTGCAGAAAATGATCAGTCATTACAATGTTGAAGTGGACAACTTTTATTGCGTTTAACACATTTTGTTTTTTAGATTAAATACCTTCCAAGAATCACAGAAATCTCATCTCTACATTATTATTACAGAATACATGAGTTATCTTTGTTGATA
>CAKAOH010020876.1:0-16216 GCA_916701665.1 Sebastiscus tertius
CCGGCTTGGCTCGCCGTGTGCCATGTTGCGAGCCGTTGAGAGGCAATAGAAATGCTCCAAATCTACCGTATTGAGCTATTTATTTATTTATATATATATATATATATATATATATATATATATATATATTTGCTCCAATCTCGCCTACTGCAGCTTTAAGACAAAACAAAACCTTTTATAGCATTGTATGCATGCCCAGGCGGTAGACAAAATAATAGGAACACCTTAAAATTTACAATAATCCAAAACAAATGCACCACATGTCTCTGACACAAAACCTGAACATCATAAACCTTGTAGAGCTGGAAGGTTCACTCTTGTAAACTGGACTTTGTGTTCTGAATCTATTGTCAAAAATCACATGAGCAGATGTCTTTACAGGGTTACTGTGTTGGACTTTATTGTTCCTGTTATTTTGTCCACCTGCTCTATGAACAAATGTGACGTCACGAGTCTGTATCGGAGGGGAGTTCGTGTGAAGGTTAATCCCACGTCAGCCTGGGGGGGTAAACACTGACATGAAGCACATGACACGCAGATAAGCTGCAAACCCGTATAACACGTCAGGAGCAGCTGTGAAATTCTCGGAAAAAATTCCTCCCACGACTCGCTGTTGTTGTTTACCTGCGCCGCGTTGATCGCATGCTGCTGACGTGAGATTTCCTTCTCCATCTCCCCTGCACGCTCTCCCTCCTTCTCTTCGTCCGCCGTGCTCTCGTCCTCCTCATCGACGCCGCTCTCTTGCTCCAGAACACGAAACTCCCAGTCCTCAAAGGTCCGAACAGCCGCTTCCATCGCCTCTTTCTCCTGCATTCAACACAGAATTAATCAATATAACATACTTGGGTTCACTTTTTAAAATGCTGGATAACAAGTTAAAACTTATGGGTAATAAACTGCACTCAGATTTTGATGAGCAACACTGTACATGTTACTACTTCTTTGTTATTTAACCTCTCCCCAGATTAATCTGTGAATATGTTGTTTTCTCACAGACGGACTTCAGTTACAGCTACTAAAATCCTTTTATTAAGTTGTTTAAATGGTATGAAATTTTGTATGAAAATAGTGCTAATTTCAATATGCTACTCCTCCATTTAAGAAGCTGGTTCTTTTATTCAGCAATATTATATGTCTTAATGATAATATCGTGTTCATATTAAGACACAGCAACAAGCGCATGTTGCCTCAAAGTAGTAGCTTTCTCAGTACAGACTTTATATTGATAGAAGATAACAAATCTGTCTTAAACCTGCAGTAGGCTGAATGTTTCCCATAATAACCTTTCAGCATTTTGTAATTCAAGTGTTCTGAGAGATAACTAGACTTCTGCTTTTTTTTTTGAGTGATTGACAGCTGCTCAGAGACGGCAAGGCTCCAGATCAGCTCTGACTGATTGTTTTCCTCCGGTCTGTGAAATCTTGCAGATGTCGTTAGGAGCACCGGAGGACACAGAGGCACATGCTTTTATCAGGTTACCCGTCTCATGCACTACTGTCAGGATATAGTGAACTTTTTTTTTAATCATATGTGCTCCATTTCTACCCACTGCTGCTTTAATAATTCGTATTATTTAGAAAACAACTTCTGGGAATTTGTATTCCTCTATACTTTGTCTATATAATCACTGGTTTTTAATGCTTTAATGTCAAAATGAATGTTCAAAAAGAGTCTAAACATGCTCAGTATAGAAAAGTGCAAGCGCAGTTGAAAGTAAAAACGTGTACGGTCTCATTGTCTCACAACCGAAATACCTGTGCTCTTGTTCTTTTTCTGCGTGTGTGTACTTAACTCTCCAGGTTTCATTCATGTGTGTGGTTCTTCTCTGTGGCGCAACTGGTGACAAACCAGTTTCTAAAAGCCTTTTCCAAATAAATCTGACATGTCACAACATAAAGTAACAACATGCTGCACCCAAACCGGTCATTTAACACTGCTTTTAAAACAAGGAGGTCTTCCGTCTTGTTCTGTCACCTTCACAAAGAAAAACACACATCCTATGTGCTGTGTGTGTGTGTGTGTGTGTCTGTGTCTGTGTGTGTGTCTCTGTGTGTCTGTGTGTGTGTGTGCGCGCAAACGTTGGAAACGATGACACATCGGGTTGAACAGGAACTGAACAATCACACTTTGTGCAACCAAAAAAACAGCATCATGTGTAGGAGTCAGAAACAGCACGCCAAGTATCGGTTTTAGATTTCACTTGGAGAGCTGCCAACAACATCATTTATTACATTTCTTCCTCAATAATCTAATTCAGCAAGATTAGATTCTCCACCACACGACACAGACTGAAGTGCATTGATCCAAAAACTGCCAACTGATATTTGAAAGCGCAAATATCAATACATCGTTTATTGGAAAGGTTCAAAGTATTGGAGTGAGAGCTGTGGACAGTTGGTTGTGTTTTTAAATATACGACCGACAACCTAAACCCTCTCGGAAGCAGTAAATAGACACACAGGCCATTTCTGTGCGGTTTTGACTGGTAACTGAATCACTTCTAATCTAATAGATTTCGTATTTAGATCAAACCACCTTCTTAGTTTGATTACCAACATTTCTAGGAAACACAGATAAGATACAGCTCTACGGATCAGCTGTGTTTGTGTTTATTTTGATTTCAATAAAATTTAGATTAATTGTGCAGTCCTACTTTCTATTGTTGTTCAAGTAATGATGATATATCAGACATGGAACACCCAACAGCTTCATCATCTGTTAAAGTCATGGCTTTTTGTCATGTTTATTTAGACATGACCGCACATTTACAGAAAGAGCAGCGAGAATTTGGCCAATTATTACTGTTGTTTTACAGGTTTTAACCTCCTTTAGCCCCGGTCGCACTGCGAAGGGGCAAAATAGTCATCTGAAATGAGAAGAATCTCCTCAAAAACTTCCTTTTACAGTGTTTCATAGACAGATTTTATTTTTCATGTGTTGAAATGTTTTACAGTGGTCTTAGAAAGGCAGAACAAGACGCACATTTCTCTCTGCATGTTTCACTTTGTGCTGCTGCGGCCTTCACGTTAATCTGACAGCATTCAGTTCAGAGATGTCACGAGACTCACAACACTTCGGTACCAAGTCAATGACAAAATCCTGAAAGCGTTGTTCTTGTTGTTTTTCTACACGTCAGAGCTCGAGACTAACGCCTTCCCGTTGACGAAAGAAAATGTGTTTGGGAAGCAATAAGCTCGCTATCGGCACATTACCCTATTTTTTCCCTGATAGTGTTACATTATGAACAACAAATCTGCGTTGAAACCAGCAGGATGAGAGCTAGTTAACGTTAGCTGTCAGCAGCTGGTAAGAAGCACAGGTAAATTGTAACATTATCATGGTGTGTTCAAATGTAATCTTGTAAAATGTAGTTGTTTGAAGGGGATGTTTTCACAGCAATATACAATAGATAATAGAGAGGGAATTATGAGCTGTTCAACTTCCTAACAAAGTACAGTATGTAAACGGTAATAAAGGAGAGGATGTTGAAGTACATGAGATTTATTGTTTTACTTTTGTTTTTTACCGTGGTATCAAACTGGTATCAAGAATAATGGAATTTAACTTGGTGTTGGTATCAGCCACTAAATGTCTGGTATTAGGACATCCCTGGTTGCAAGTGAAATAGAAATGGTGCTGTGTTCGATCGGGTAAGATTGCCGCCATGAGCTTTAACGTTAAAGTCACCAGGGTGCTTATTCAGACATGAGACCAACATGTTAAATTGACATCACATTAACGAGACTAGTCCGAAAGAGAAAGAGCTGAACTTTCTGAAACATGTGACTTTGTTTAAGACGAACCAGAAGTTGACATGTGAAAGTTTCCTTTTAGGTTGCTTCATTCATGACGAGGCTGCGTACAGCTCAGCCACTCACCTGCTGCAGCTGCAGGGTGAGCTGCTCTCTCTGGCTCTCCGGCTGACTGGGGATCAGTTTCTCCTTCTCCTCACACCTCTCCTTCAGTTCATCCACCCTGCGTCTTTCCTCCTCCAGATTCTCTCGCTCCTTCAGTTACAGACAGTGAAGCAAGAGCACAGTCATCACATGACTCTTCAAAAGCAAAACAGAAACCATTTCAAAAGAGCAGAAAATAACGCAAGTGAATTTCTCAACCGTGTTTACAGAGTTTGTTCTGAATGACCGCAGATGTCTAACTTCAAACCAGCTCTACAGTCACTGCGTGGGAATTGACTTATCAGTGACATGATCTTGTGTTGATGTTAGTGGACCATTACTCAGCCCACACATTTCTACATGTGTAATTCCTTAAACCAACCTTTTGTGTTTCTGTGACTGTGAAACTCATGTTAAAGGGATAGTTCGGGTGTTTTGAAGTGGGGTTGTATGAGGAACTTATCCATAGTCAGTGTTATTACCTACAGTAGAGGACAGTCGGCACTGGCACAGGAGCAAATCAATTCAGTGCTGTTGATGGGGACGGCAGCAAAACGTAATTTAGCCACTTAAAAGAAAGGCTCACCCAAAAAAATCAATATCAGTTTAAAGCTTCAGTAAGCAGTATATTTTTAACCTTTCAGCATGTTGTAATTCAAGTGTTCTCCTCATGGCTCTGTTTACAGACTTTAAAACATCTAGCCCGTGACGGGAGACTTTGACAAATCACAGGTCATTTCATTGAGAGAGCGTTCCTATTGGCTGTGCTCCGGTCGTGTGACCGGAACTTGGCGTTCCTTCACCAGATTTCACAATAGCGTCAAAAACTTTCTAATTTTACAGCAAAACCGTGCACTACAAGATGATTCTGAGAACATCTGAGGAGAGAAATAGGCATTAACGTAACAGAATATTGATTCATATTTGATCAGCGCTGCCTAGTTTGACTGTTTGGTCGGAGTTCGCGAGTGACTGACAGCCGGCTCTCATAGACGGCAGATGGACAGCAGACCTCAGATCAGCTCTTACTGCTTGTATTCCTCTGGTCTGTGAAATCTTGCAGATGCTGTTAGGAGCACTGGAGGACACTGAGGAACATGATTTTTTTAAGGTTACCTGTTTTATGTACTACTGTCACGATAAAGCGATCGTTTTCTAAAAATAACTTTTTTTTTTAAATCATATTTGCTCCAATCTCACCTACTGCAGCTTTAAGTGTACGCTATATTTAGAATATTTCATACAAAAACACAGTATAGATAAGTTTCACTTTCAGTTCAATTCCCCATCAGAAAATATTCTAAATATAACGTACACTTAAACTGATATTGTTTTTCTTTTCATCTACTGTAGGTAATACACTGACTATGGATAAGTACCTCATACAACCCCACTTCAAAACACACAAACTATCACTTTAAGTCATTTAAATGTTACAATCACCACTATTAGTCTGTTGGTCATGAATCATGACAGAAGAACGTAATCATGGCATAAATCATCACAAATGCAACCAATGAAAAACATGAATTGTATCACATGATACCTTTTGTCTGTCGGTGCGTCTGGGCTTCCCCTTCTGTCTGGCCTCCTGCTGCAGAGCCTGCAGCTTCTGTGTGCGTCTGTCCAGCTGGGTCTTCTCCGTCTGCAGCTCTCCCTGCAGCAGGGCGATCTCCAGCTGCAGCTGAGAGGAGACAGGAGACGCTGAGCTGAATCACATCGACCAGAGCTTGAGCAAGTCACAGATATGCATTCCTTTACTGTGACTGAGTCAACGTTTGGAGATGGCTTGGAGATTTAAATGTGCAGACTTCAGCAGACGCACAATGGAAATCATTTTAGTGTTTCCTTGAACACTCGTCGCTCGTTGTTTATTTATTGCAGCAGTCATAGTGAGTTAAAAGTAACCCTTAATGAAACCTTAAAGGAATACTGCACCCACAAAATGACCATTTGTATATCAATTACTCACCGCATGTTACCTTAAATTCTTGAAGAAAAAAATGTGTTTACCTGGCATGCCTCCATGGCTAACAGAGAATCCAAAAACAGAGAAAAGTCTGATATCAACACATCCGTTTACAAGCTCTCACACAACTCATGCAGTATAATCCATGTCTCACTTATCCAGTCACATGCATCTGCGCTAAAAAGGCGGCAAGAAATTGTGTGTAACATAGGTCAACATGTAACAGGAGTCACAGGATCCGTTCACTGATTGGCTGCGGGTCCTCTTTGACCGCACTTTGCTGCTAAAACTTAAACATTTCCCAACTTTTAGTTTGCAGAGCTCGGGAGCAGACGCTGCAGCTTTCCATAGACATTGCATGGCAGCTCGCCGCAGGCCGCACTTCGCTGCTGCTCTGGTGTGAATTCGGCGTGACTATTTAAAACACTTGTGCATAAACAGTCTCACGCTTGCGCAGGCGCGCTACTCGTCTGTGCGACTACTGTTTCCTTCAAGAATTCAAGGTAACACACGGTGAGTAATTCATATCCAAATGATCATTTTGGGGGGTTAAGTATTCCTTCAACCACCTGTTTTACACACAATTACATATTCTTAAAGTCATTCTAGGGCTGCAACTAACAATCACTTTTATATCAATTCATCTGCAGATTTTTTTTCTCCCTATTAATCCTCAAGTCTGTGAAAAATGTCAAAGAAATTGTGAAAAAACAACATCACAGTTTCTCAGAGCCCAAGGTGTGATGAGACAATTAGATGTCCTGGTGCCCGTCTATGATTTGGGCCACAATCGTCCAACATGCTCACCTCGATCTTTAGTTCCTCCTTCTGTTGGTCGATCTCTGTGATTCGCTGTTGGAGCATTGAGGACGACGGCAGGACCCTCAGTGAGCCCACCTCCAGCTTTTTAACGCAGGACTGACAGAAAGGGGGGAAAAAGCAGACGTGAAGTGACTATATGCGAGATTTTATACAGTTTAGTGAAGCGAGACGCTTCTTTCTGCTTACATGCAGGAGCTACTGAGGTTGATTTCATGTGCCAGCACCACATCGTTTGACACACAGGTTGCATCCCAAGTCGTTTAATTGCATTCATGTTTCTGTATTTATTGATATTCTGATTGTGAATTCACTATTTAATAAACCAGAATATGATTATGGTGTGTATTGAACACTTGAAATGATGTATTAGGCTGAATGTTTAAGGGAAAATTGAAAAGATGTAACCCATATCAAACCCGACATTCAGGAATTATCAGCCTCACGTGTGACTGGATGGAAATGACGATAAATGATGTAAAAGTGTTTCTCCTACGCTCTCTGACTTTAACTGTATCCTTAATAAAAGTTAATGAGGGAAATAACAGATCATGAAAAGAAAAGTCTTTCTAATAAATGAAGAAAGTTTTATAAGATCCGTTTGTCATGTCTTAAATAGCTCTTTCAGTGACAGGCTGCTTCAGCCGCGGTGTGAGAAGGAGAGATACTGCAGGTCCTTCTGCTGCTGGAACACCGACAGTTAACACAGATTTTAACTAGACGGTGAATCAGAGGACAACTAGAACATAAATCTGTGATCTGTCTTCACTCCGGTATGAAACTCCAGTGATGTTGAGATGACGGTTAAGAGACTTGGGATGCACACATGAGGTGCATCTCAATTCTCTTATTTGTCGTTTCCTCTCTCCTCGATCCTCACTTGAACTGGAAGTTGTTCTGATGCACCATCTTGAAGACCGTCCCAAAGCTCTTATTTCTGCATGGAGGAGTGAGGGGCGAGGGGCGAGGAGCGAGGAGCGAGGAGGGATCTCTGAGGAGCGATGAGCGAGGATCGAAGAGCGAGGAGGGATCTCTGAGGAGCGAGGAGCGAGGAGGGATCTCTGAGGAGCGATGAGCGAGGATCGAAGAGCGAGGAGGGATCTCTGAGGAGTGATGAGCGAGGATCGAAGAGCAAGGAGGGATCTCTGAGGAGCGATGAGCGAGGAAACACGAGAGCAGCCTTCACGAAAGTCATTTACTGACTGACACACCCCCCTTATTGGATATCAGTTACTGATTGGACGCTGCTGCCGACTGGACTGATCTGATAACTTTACCTCTCAACATCACTGAGTTTCATACCGGAGTGAAGACAGATCACAGATTAAAAGTTTTATGTTCTAGTTGTCTTGTGATTCACCGTTTAGTTAAAATCTGTGTTACCTGTCGGTGCTCCAGCAGCAGAAGGACCTGCGGTATCTCTCCTTCACACACCGCTTCAACTTTAGTACAGTGGGGGGGGAAGTGGAGACGCTTCGTCCATCTATACACACAGTCTATGGCTTGACATGAAAGAGGCAAATTACTGCATCACCACCATCGACGACTTCATCTCCCTCACTCACCCTCTCACTCTCCGTGCTGCTGCTCTCCGTGTCCGACTCCGCCCCCGAGGAGGCGGGGCTCTGACCTGCGGCCACTCTGGTGATCCACGGCGGCCGCAGCCCCTGCTGCCACGGGCTCCTGCTGCTCTCCATGTTATGTTGGGGCATTTCTAAAAAGGCAGAGACAGGGGAGGCAGTTAATGAGAGCTACTACTACTACTACTGGTGCATATTGTGGTAATCTAAGCTGCTGCACGGTTGAAGGCGTTTCAGGGATCAGGTGACAGTTCACAGAGGGGATTTCACAGCTGAGTAGTACAGCACAAGCACTTTAAATAAAAACACAGAGAAATCCCCTCCGCTTCCAGAAACCAGTCCGTGATGGAGAAAACACCTTACGGTGAAGAGGAAGCAATAGTGAAAGAGAGAGAGAGAGAGAGAGAGAGTTCAGGATGTGGGCGGTGGTTTGCGGTTGTGTTTCAGGGACTCTCTCCTCTAGTGAAGGACACAGGAGTGATAAATGGTTGGAGGCTGTTGATGTGCATCAGCAGCGAGACTGTACATGAATGGAACTACAACAATCAATGAAATACTACAAGGAGAAATAGCCCACAAAAATGTTGGAGCACAACTTTGAAGTACTTTTATGTTGTACTTTTTTGTGCAAATATCATTGTATAGTGTTTACACTGCTCTACATCAAAGTGCTACCCGACATTTGGGAGTCAACCTAAAGGCCTATATTATCCTGGTGTCTTTATTCTATTCTGCCCTTTAGTCCTCTACTGTGTGGTCGAAACACACACACACACACACACACACACACACACACACACACACACACACACACACACACACACACACACACACACACACACACACACACACACACGTACCGACCAAAACCAATTTGTGGGAAAATACTTTTGATTCCTATTGTCCAACCTTTTCCCACCATCTTCCCTCGCCCTCCATGCCCTCCCTCTCTCTCTCTCTCTCTCCTTGTATTCAGACCTTATTAGGCTGCAGGGAATGCAGCTGGAGTGGAAGTACAGAGATAAATATACAGCTGAGATAGGAGTGAGGGCTTCCAAACAACGACTGGCACACTGACATGGAGAGGGGGAGGCATGGACAGACAGGAAGGAGAAAGCATCAGGAAGTAGAGTGTAAAATGTTAAAGGCTTGTTTCTAGTGATGCACCAAATGTGCAACATGCAGCTTTACAGGAGGTGTCCATGGAAATATAATACAATAAGGTTCACAGAGGAAATATATCAATATTGCTCATCATGAGGATATCTTTATGGGTGTAATTCCAACTCCACCAGTCTGTCATCACTGGTGGAGTTTCATCAACATCCATAATCTTGGGTCCAGGTGAAATAAAGTGAAATCTGCACCTATAAAATGAGCACTAGACGATTATTTGTGGAATATCTACCTTTATATTGATATAGTGTGTGTGGTGGGACTATAGACGAACCCGGCGAACGCTTCGCGTGTTCCGCAATGTAGACAGCAGTGAAAGTTGTAGTGACTGAGTGTACTGTTTGCTAACCTCGTCACCGCAGCTTAACTTAGCCAACGTTACGTGTTTCAGTCAAGCCCCCAGGAAGAGCGCCGGTCGTCGATCCCGACTTTCGTAGTGGCCAAACGGCGGTACTGCAACTTCTGTGTCAGTCATGTGATGCCACTGGGCCCAAAAAGACTTTTTCCCATAGACTTATATCGGGAAAGAGACGTCTATAACTCAACAGATATTTTTTTTTCAGGTGAATCAACTTCCCAGTACGAACACTTGAATAGCCCTTATTTAAATCATTACATCCTAAAAGTTGTTAAATGCACTAATAGCTGAATCCAGAGTTATTTCGATCCGGGTACTTTTCCATTTGAAGTCGAGCCAGTTTGGCTTCATGCGCCACTGAGCAACTTTCATAGGAATGAACAGGAGCCCGCCTCCACTATTTTTAGTGTTTTGTTTTTTGCTCCTTCTTTAATTTCGTTTGTTAAATACAGTAAAAACTCATATATGTGGAAGGATGAATGGCACAAGTGACTAAACTGATAACGTGTAATGTAAATACCTCCAATAAAGTACTAAAAAAAAAGAATAAAAAAGGTTATTTTTTTAACTATTACTTATCTGAACAGATCTTCTGATCATAACGAGGATCGTAGAGATATAAACAAGACAAAGTGATCAAGAAAACATTAAAATTGAAATCACACTCTCACTTTCAGGACTGACATGGCTATCACCTACAGGAATATAAATGTCACTGATGTGACATGAAAGGGGAAGAAAGTCATTAATGGTCCACGACTCATGCAATTTTACACGGTCTACGCAGTAAGAGTAAATGATACCGATACACAGGATCTCATGACATGGAGGCTACTAAAAAAGAAAACATGAATTTTCCACGGAAAATAAAAATATAGTATATAATAGGAAAAGCACTAGCGCCCAATATAAAGACATGTGGCTGATGTGGTCAACCTAGTAGAAGTTTTAACACTCGTACTGACTTGTTATTTTTGGTTTTATAGTTTTCCACAGAAAATCACCCAGATGTTTTATAAGCAGCAGATCAGTTTAAATTGAATGAAACTGCAGATTTTATGTGTTCACACACAAAAGTTGCAGTTTCGACACCGACCACCTGCAGTTTACAGTAAACCAGGTAATTTCACAGCTCAGAAAATGCTTTCAGTAAGAAAAGGTAAATGCAAATGAGCAGCAGATTTTGCATCAAGGTAAATGCAAATTATTTTAACAGACAGACGGCAGCCATTCAATAACAGTATTTTACAGAAGTATTTTCTAATTGGCTGGCCGGTTGTCAGGTTTGTGTTATAATCATATTGTTCTTATATAAAGGGAGACTTTGATGCCCACAGCATCATGATATAAATGATTCTAAACATCACAGTGTTAGTGTTACTGTTCGAGAAAACACAACCCTAAAACGTCAAAAACAGCACAAAAAGCATGAATTAGCTAATGCTGACTGCATAGTTATACGGTAACTTTGGTATTTTTCAGCCTGGACTCTATTTTCCCATGTTTTGTGTCTAACTTAAACAGGAATTAAAATTCCAGTATATAAAGTATATAGTATAAAAACATAGAATTGAAATGAATAGATCGGCCCCGTTGTCACCGATATCCGATCCAGCTATTTGAGTCAGTATTGGCCTGATAACCGATCCGGTATCGGTATCGGTGCATCCCTATTACACACAGTAACATGTTGAACTGGCAGAAAGCAGAAGAGTTTAGAGGTCAAATGTCTGGAGTTCAGCAAATATGCACCTCAGCTCCAGTATCTCAGGGGAACATATTACGATTACTGCATTGATCATTTGTCCCGCTACTGATAATTTCTACTTTGCTCTCTGACCTTCTGCTGTCCAGTAAAAATTCTGAGGAAAACAAGGCAGAGAGCTTCACATCGAATTACATTATTATCCAAACAAACATCAGTGTAAGAGTTCGCTATCTGACCTTCAGCTAAAGTCCACTCAGATACACTATCAACACTGCGGAGCCGAGAGAGAGAGAGAGCGAGAGAGAGAGAGGGGCTTTCAGGAGTAAAGTCCATGCTTTCATGTTAACACTTTGGTTTGTCAAATGCAACAAACTACGGGCTAAACAAGCACAATGCACTGACAAAACAAGAGACAGCTGAGGCCTGTACTACGAAGCAGGATTTGGCGATAGCGAGGTAACTTCAGGGTTGACCCTTCATGGTTTTCCTTCCTACGGAAGTGGTTCACTTCTTACCGGGGTAGATCTCCATGGTAACTGATGCTGAACAGCTAACCTGCTCCGGAGCAGGTTATGTTCCAGATAAGAGATCAACTCGTATAAAAGCACCGCCTACTGACCAATCAGAGCTCGGTGCGCGGATCGTATGATATTATTACACACACATGAAGAAGTTTAAGTCATAATCCAGACTAAAAACAACACAGTTTAAACTGATGAATCCAGGAAGGACAGCTGGATTTACGCTGGGGGTGTTTACCGCTTTGAATTATGTTTTTATATTTATTTTTTTTACTTGCTCTTGAGTCGGTTTCACACCGCCGGAGACGGGGACGCAGCTGAGAGAAGGTTCACATAGTCATACACGCCACATCTTAGCCACAGGGTATAAAGAATCCATTCATCCATTACACTCCAGTAAGCTTTTTATATCTAGACGACTATATCTGACTTTTGAGTATTCTGTTAAATGAATAAGTCTGTTAATTTACGCATCCCTACATCGGGAGTTTTTTCTTTAACCAGCTGTCCTTCCTACATTTGGCAGCTTTAACTGTGTTACTTTTAGTCGTGATTATGTGTTTAACTTCTTCGTATTTGTCTAATATAGTTTGCTCTTCCTTTGTAAAATGTGCCGCTCTGCCTGTCTGTCTGCAAGTCTGTGGACTTGTCCATGTCTGTGATTGGTGAGACGCTGCAAACACCGCTCCGTAAGAACGGCACTGAATACTATGGATAAAAAATAAGCACATGCAGAAAAAAAAGAGGGCAAAGTTCAGCCGGAGACTCAGATCAAAGAACAAAAAACTGTTTTGTGCCCAAAATATAATTGGACTTGATTGTGGGGAGGGGAGCGCCTCTGGAGAATAAGATAGCAGAGAGGGAGTGAACAGAGTGTGTGTTTGTGTGTGTTTGTGTGTGTGTGTGTGTGTATGAGTTATGCAATGAATACCCAGAGGTAACAAGACATAACCCTAAACTCTCAAACTCAAACCTAGAAGACCTCAAGACTCTGTTTATCAGTCTGCAATGCTAATTATCAACCACAGATCAGCTATAACCGGTAACAGCTGACTCACTATAACACGCACACGCACACACACACACACACACACAGTCAGACCACTATGAGAGAGTAACGTATGCTCAACAACACTGCAGAATGCTTCTGGTGTCATATCGTCTCACCATGTGCTCAAATCAACAAAGTCTTATCACTTTCCTTCACTGAGGCTCCACTGAAGTTTCAGTCATCTCCACTCATATGACCTCAAATAATCCAGATAGAAGTCAGTCAATAAACAGTTCTGCTGCATGAGAAAAAGTGACTAAAAACTGTTTTTCAATGCTGCTGCTGCTTCATCAGAGTCTCTTTTAAAGCTGATGAAGTGAGATTGGAGCAAATATGATTAAAAAGTTATTTTTATGAAATGGTCGCTATATCGTGACAGTAGCACATGAAACAGGTAACCTGAAAAAAATCATGTTCCTCTGTGTCCTCCGGTGCTTCTAACAGCATCTGCAAGATTTCACAGACCAGAGGAAAACAAGCAGTCAGAGCTGATCTGAGGTCTGCTGTCCAGCTGCCGTCTATGAGAGCCGGCTGTCAATCACTCTGAACTCTGACCAAACGGTCAAACTAGGCAGCGCTGATCAAATATGAATCAATATCATGTTACGTTAATGTCTATTTCTCTCCTCAGATGTTCTGAGAATCATCTTGTAGTGCACGGTTTAGCTGTAAAATGAGAAAGTTTGTGACGTGGCCGCAATTGTGAAATCTGGTGAAGGAACGGCAAATTACAGTCACATGACCAGAGCACAGCCAATAGGAACGCTCTCTAGATGAGATGACCTGTGATTGGTCAAAGTCTCCCGTCATGGGCTAGATTTTCTAAAGCCTGAAAACAGAGCCATGCGGAGGAGCAGAAGTCTAGTTATCTCTCAGAGCACTTGAATTACAATATGCTGAGAGGTTATTATAATCAATAATTTCAATAATCATGTGGAAGCACGGACAGTGAATTATGAAAAGGCAAGGCAAGGCAAGGCAGCTTTATTTGTATAGCACATTTCAACAGCAGGGCAATTCAAAGTGCTTTACATAAACATTCAAGTACATTGCGACAAAGTGCAAAAGAACATTAAGACATAATTAAAACAGTCCCAAATGATTAATATAACCCACAGTAGCACTCTGAAATGACCCCGTCCCGGTCAGGAGAGGACCCCTCTTTGGTGAGGGACTGAAAGGAAAAGTGCAGCTAAGCATTGTGTACACAAAACCATAAAGTCAACACTGACAACAGCTATATTCCACCAGCAACACACAGGACAAAAGAGCTCTGACGGTGGCATGCTCTGTGTGGGTGTGAATGGCGATTACAGCCTCTCACTGTGCGTTCAATGCCAGGGCAGTATGGGGAAAACATGTCACACGCGGAGCATGTGAGCAAAACTGCCCTGTAAAGAGAAGGGGGGGGGGGGGGGGCAATGTACAATGCAGATTTAATCCACAGAGGTCAAGCCACTCTCACTTTACTCAAATCGATGACTAAACTTACAATATTAATGGAGTTTTTTTGTAGAATTGAATAATATAATAATGCGGCAACAGGTAGGAGTGAGTGACACGGATGAACTGATGAACTGACCCGGCTTTGTGTGCACTGCAGAGCAAACAGCAGACAGGTCATGTGTGTTAGCTCTGTGGGCTGAAGCAGCATTTCAAATTTGGCACAATATAAGAATGATGTTAATGTTTCCCCATTAAATCCCGTCAATCGCTTGTACTCGCCTTATTTACTGCATTTCATCTGGTAAAACTGATATGGGTTAACAAACACCTGTATGGCTTTTACCTGATGAAGGTCTAAGGACAGACGATTTGAAAATAAAGTGATCACAGTCAGAATTTATTATTTGTCTCTAGAGTGCAAAATCTTCGACCAAGTTATTGCAATTAAATAAATCTGTCACCGACCAAAAGCGGAACCTCTCCTGGTTGCAGACCTTGGAAAGACTGAAAAATACTGTAAGTTAGGCGATATATTGCGAATATTTTAAATTAGGGCTGTCAAAGATAACGGAAATTCGTGTTAACTGATTTCCAGTAATAAATATATACATACATTTGCATAAAGCAGCATATTTGCCCACTCCCATGGTGATAAGAGTATTAAATACTTGACAAATCTCCCTTTAAGGTGCATTTTGAACAGATAAAAAATGTGCTATTAATCGTGATTAACTATTTTAATCAAGTGACAGCCTTATTTTAAATTCATAGTATAAAGAACACATCACCTAATGCATCAAATCTGGGTAAACTTTTTTTTATCGCTTGCAACATCCAACATCACAGCACTACTTTGAGAGGACACACACACTGAGAGAGCACATCTCTTTACAAATGAAATAAAGTATTGACTGAGTTAATCTCACATGTAAACTATTAATTGAAAATCAATACATTGTTTCTAACAATCGATACAGAATCACAAATCATAATATTGTGATACTCTATATGTTCTTACACTCCTATGTACAAGTGCGGCACACAGTGGCATGATACAGACCAGAGGGGCATCTACAATCCAGATGACTAAATTCTGTAGTTACTGTAAGTGACGTCCTCTCATCTGCAGAAGGCATAAGAGCAAAACCAGCTATTAAGCCAAGTGAACTACTAGGAATCACATATTCTTTTTATTGGCCACAATTACAGGCTGTGGCTTCAATCAAACAGACCAGATCCCCAGTCTTTAAAACTCTCTGTTCAATATCAGGCCTGACATCATCACACAATGTTTCCACACAGCACAAGTCATTTTCTTATTTTTATTGTCAAAATTGAGACACTGGAGTCCCTTTTTTTTTGCCACTTCCTTGCTCTGGTCCTGCTACACTTTGGCTCAGAAAAAACACATAAAGTCTTGCTCTTTGGTTGGAAAATCTTTTGCTCCGTGTTGAACATTAATTGTTTTTTGCTGGATTGTATAAAGGGGAAATAAAGGCTGCAACAGCTACACCTCTACAAGTGTGCATGCACAAGTCAATCTATTATGCAAAAAGAAGTCTGACTGTATAGAAGTCTAAATGAGAAAATGAACCTACTTCTCACTTGATTTATTACCTCAGTAAACATTGAGAGTTTATGGTCTCAACCGCTAGTTTCAAGTCTTCTTCAATACAGCATGATGTTCATTTA
>CAKAOH010020878.1:0-14520 GCA_916701665.1 Sebastiscus tertius
GACACCACGAACACCAGCCCTATCCTGAAACACACGCCAAACAAAGTTTCGAAAAAAAACTCTGGTGTGTTGATTGGACAGTTAAAATGCAGAGTGCACGCTGTCTGCTTCATCAGTATTCAAACAAACTGACCATCCCAAGACGCAACATGCAGAGAAGTATCAAAAGGTCTCCCCAAAACTGCCTGATAAAACTTCTAAATTAAAATGGATTTTAACAACACGTCCCGAAGGACTGCAACTACTCTGCAACGTCTTTATTTTTATTTTTGCAGCAACTGTGGAGCAATAAAAACAGTGTTTCCCTGGATATCCTTATACTGATGTAAGTAAAACTTACAAGAAAATATAATGTCCAATATGTAAAAAAAAACTTTTTTAAAAGCAACTAAAATATGCATGTCTCCTGATGGGTTCTGACGAGTTTACAGAGCACCACATCCCTGATGACATCAACAAACCTGAGTGGGATGTTATTAGCGTAAAACATCTCTGCAACACTCAGCAGCTCCGCAGCGTTCTCCTGAGTTGGGTCCAGAATTATCACCTGCATTAAACACACACACACACAGACACGTTGGTATTTTTTCACAAGGATTCAGATCCATGTGGATTCACAAGGGGGTCGATTAATCAGTTACAGACGAACCAGATTGTGGAAGTTCTTGCGGATCTGCCGGATGACTCCGGGGAAGGTCGGTCTGAGCAGCTCCTGCACGTTGTAAGGCCACGAGCTGTACCTGTGGTCCGTCTCCAAGTTGTTAATCCACTAAAAAAGGAAAAATAAATTGAAGAGGAAATGTTTGAAAGGAGCAGCTTGAGCCCAACAGCAGATCAGTGCCAATGAGAAATTACATTTTACAGCTGGTGGCTGAAAAACAATTATTTTCTTTTTCTTTACAATTAAGTGATTTATTGTTTAGCCTATTTAATGTCAGAAAATAGTAAAAATATCCAGCACAAGTTCCGAAAAGCCCAATTTGATGTCTTCAAATTACTTTTTTTTGTCCAACCAAGAGCCTAAAACACAAAGGTGTTCAGTTTACAGACTGGATCCAGGGAATATTTGGTAATTTTACCTCATGAATTACTTGAACAATAAGAGGATTATCCAGTGGTGGAAAGTAACTATGTATGTTTACTGAAGTACAGTACTTAATTACAATTTTGAGGTACCTGAGTATTTCCATGTTCTACTACGTCATACTTCTACTCCACTACAATTTAGAGGCAAATATTGTACTTGGATCATTCTGCATAATGAGTAATTTTACTTTTGGTACTTTAAGTATATTTTGATGCCAACATTTTGGTACTTTTAATTTACTTTAAAGGTACAGGTTGTAGGATTTGGCGGCATCTAGTGGTGTGGTTGCAGATTGCAACCAACTGAGTACTCCTCTGCTCACTCCTCACTTTCTAAGACTGCGGTAACGTGAGCTGCCGAGTGCAACACCGTGGTAATGTCGTTCGCCTCACTCAGAGGTCATCCTTACCATAATAACACTACTTCAGGAGCAACGGAAGTCAGACGGCGGTTGGCGGTACCACGGTTTTGCACTCTGCGCCTCACGTTACCACATTTTCACAAGCCTGAAGTGGAGAACTACGGTGGCCTTCAGGTAACGTAAAAACGTCAATCGACTAATCTATTTATCAGCTAATTATTTCAATCAATCTGAAACTCATAAAAAGTAAACGATTCAGACTATTCATCACTAACCAGAGCGGATTTTGAGCTGCTGGCATAAATTAGACATACACTTGGAGGGCTTGAAATGGCTCCAAATTTGCTCAGATGGAACCCTGATTGTGGTTTTGTTGCACAATAAAAATCTTTCCCAAGGACATTTTTGGGCAATTCTCCATTTTCATAGCTAAAAAGCTGTTTTACAAAATTCCAACACTTCCAGGTTTTCCAGGACATGTTGGAACAAGAACAGTAAAACACAACTGTGTGTGTGTGTGTGTTTGTGTGTGTATTTTTTGTTCCCAGCATCAGTGCTTAAAATTAAGCATGCAAATGTTTGTTGGGCAGAATTTTGGTTGTGTGATTTCTTACGCTGATGGCGGGGTTGCGGATGTCGACAGCATAGTCGGAGTCGGAGGGCTGGACGTTGAGCTTCAGGATGTCGTGGATGTAGGGCGTGTCGATGTGCAGTGAGCGCAGACCCTCCATCACCCTCGCCTCACTGCGCAGCACCTCAAACACACTGCAGGAGACACAAGTCAGAGTGTGGTCATCTATAGGAGGTGTGTGTGTGTGTTTATGTAGGGCTGAATATGAACATGGAAGGTACCAACATGACTGCTGACATCTGACTATGCGTGCAAGAGATGTACACCTACGTAGGGCTGCAACTAACCATTATTTTCATTGTAGATTAATCTGTTGATTATTTTCTTGATTAATCGATTAGTTGTTTGGTCTATAAAATGTCAGAAAATGGTAAAAAAAAATGTGTGATTAATTTGCGATTAACTATGGACAATCATGCGATTAACTGTGATTCAATATCTTAATTGATTGACAGCCCTAGACTGAATATAAATGTTTGATTTCATAAGCTGAAAATAAGTTTAAGTTGGAAATAGATCAAAAGAGATGTTACACAGCTGCTAAACCGTTTGATAATATACTGCATATTAATATATGACAATGACTGTGTGTGTGTGTGTGTGTGTGTGTGTGTGTGTGTGTGTGTGTGTACCTGAAGATGTCTTGTGTGTCCAGATCTATATGCAGCCCGTTGATGAACAGGGCTGAATCGCCGGGCTGCAGGCCCAGAGTCCCTTTGAAAAACTACAGAGACAGAAATGTCAACATGACTAAACATCCTGTTCACATCAAACCATAAAACTCCCTGATCAACTCCAGCTGAGCAGATCGCCGCACCGTGCAGCAGGTAACGTCAAAGCCAGCCATCGCCGAGTCAATTATATTGTAAAACTAGAAGCAACAGTCAACACAAAGCCGTAACAAGGAACGCCTACAGCGCCAAACAAGCACTGACAGCTCTGTTTAAAGTCAGTCTGTTTAGAGCAATCAAACCCTGCACTAAACAAATCTAATTATTAGAGAAAGGCTGTGTGCACAGTCGTGGGAATCTGTGTGAGTGTTTGTGTGCCTGCACATGCAAAGGGAGCGCTCAAAGTCGTTCTGGCGCAGTCAAATCTCATTACAGAAAGACAAAGACATCCGATTATTCATACTCCAGACACCGCAATTACAACGAGACATGATTAACACAAATATTGTTCATCCCACTTAAACAATGTGTGTGTGTGTGTGTGTGTGTGTATGTGTGTGTGTGTGAGAGAGAGAGAGAGAAATGTCTGCGTGCAAGTGCATGTGTCCAAACTACTTCAATCAATAATCATTTCTCGCTGCAGGACTCCGCGCGTCTGCCGAATGAATCACAGATTCAGTAATTAGGACGTTTGCTGCTCACCCCCGCCACCCACCCAAACTCCTGTCTGCACACCAAGATAATGTGAGCACAGCTTGAGGAGGGGTGAGGAGGGGTGAGGAGGCAGCAGGCAGGAGTGAAAAAATATTTGACAGGAAAAAGGAGTGATTACCGATTCCATTAGCAGGGCAAAGCCAAACACATTGTCAGAAACTGAATGCTCGTCAAGTCAGATGTTGTTTACAATTTATCACCTAATAAAAAGGTGAGAGGAATAAAAGAAAAACAAGAAGGGCCGCTCTCATCTTGAGATATTTCCCTAAAGACGGCTAAGAGGCGGAGGAGGGGGTGTGGTTGAGGCTGTATGCAATAATGCTATCTAGTGTTTTTCTTTTATTTCTCTCTTTTATTGGATTATATTGGTAAACAGCTAAAGCTGAATTATCCCTGACCGCTGGACAACAAGTTCAGCAGGAAGGGTTGAGTAGCAGCATGCTGGATGAAGATAAGACAGAGGAATGAAAGAGGATGAGTCACTAGCAACGTTTCCATTGAAATGCAGCGCCAATTTTAAACAAATTTACAGAAAATCAGCAGAAGGAAAATGCAAATTAACATTTCCATCCACTTCATCTCGATTTGTGTCACTGTCAAATAATTCCAAGAAAAGGTACAGATTACGGGTGAGATACAAAATTATATTGATTCATTGGACAACGATTCAATATTTGCTGGTATCACAAAGTCTGCCACGATACGATTTGATTAAATTTAGGGGCCTGCGATCGATATGATACAACAGTATATGCCCATATAACACAATCAGTTACATTTATATCAACTCACAAAAAGCAACTAAATTATGATTTGACAATTTTATTACTGAACTCTTCCAGACATTTAAATGTAAAACAATTGATTCATTTTAAGCAAAATAATTAAAAAATATACCTGTTGGTCACTATAAAGTGTCAAATTTCTCATGTTTAAGTAAAAATGTTTTTTTTTTTTATCAGTTGAGAATTTCAAAATAAGGTCATATCTTAAAGATGATGATATGTATCGATGTTTTCACTTAGAATTGATATATTGGAGTGCTGATCAATGAAGTGATAAATTGGGGCGCCCCATGTAATCGGGTATTGGTGACAATGGGGTCAATCTATTCAATCCTATATTTATATACTATATACATTATATACTGGAATTTTAATTCCTGATGAAGTTTTTACCAATTTGTTGCTGCATTAAAAAGGTTTATACTTGAATTGTAATTGAGCACCAATGTGTATAAATCCGCAGCTGAAAATAGTTCCTAACAAATGCACTATTTACTCTTGTTTGAGTTATCTCTGGTAAAAACTACATCAAGTCTTTTCATGGAATTTATTGAAAAATTGGAAATTATTGGAATTATTGGAAAAATATGGAATAAAGCTAAGCTCATCCCATTATGATAATCTGTTGGGTGTTTTCATTGTATTAAAAAATAATAAAGTAGAAGGATGGCTAAAGACGAATGGCAGGTGGAAAACTAAGAATCAACAAACAAACACACACGTACCTTTTGGTTCTCGCCGATCTCTTTGCGGATCTCAGAGTTGACCACTGTTTTGGTGATGGACCTGTGAGGGGGAAGAGGTGCAGACTGAACTGTAAAACCGCTCAATACCTGTGTAAACCAGAACTTCTTACTGCAGCTACTGCTTCGTATGCGAGTGTTTCTTCTCTACCTGGCTTTGGTGGGGAAGTTCTGACTGAGGTCTTTCATAACGGTGAGGGCTTCAACAGCGGGAGCGGCAAGAATGCGAGCTGCAGTCTGGAAACTCAGATCTATAAAAGAACAGGTGGGTGGACGGAGTAGGTAGGCATAGGAGGGCAAAATATGGGAATGAGATGAGTGGACAAAAGCAGAGAGGAGATGAGGAAACACACAAGAGGGTACAGAGACAGAGAAACAGACAGAGAGAGAAAGTTTAAACAAAATAAAAAATCATCTGGGCACCTTGTATGTGTGTACAAAATGTCTTGGCAATCCATCTGATTGGAAAAAAAATGGTGGATCTACCGACCGACTGACGTTTCCATCCCTAGAGCCGTGTTGCTATTACGGCTTTTAAAAAAGTCATCAGTTAAGCTAATTAACGTATTAATTATCAAATAATTCCATGATGACATGCTTGTCTTCACATCTGAGGCATTAATTAAAACTATCTCAAAGGATTTAAGGCAGAGGAATGTATCAACATGTGTGTACGTTTAGATTTGTAGAGAAGATGCTGTGTCAGAGGAGCATACAGAGATTCTGCTTGCACGGAGACGGAGAGTATAGTGAGGAGGAGTATTTCAATGCAGTGAGCATCGCTGTAATGGTGTTGTAGACTGTGTGATTATTAGCCCCCGGAGGTCTCCCTCTCTTTGTAAACAGGCTGAGCTAATGAGCCCCAGTGGGGTAGAAGATAAAGACAGACGCCTGCAAGACATGTCAGACAGTCGGCTCTCATCCTTCATTCACCACACACAAAGCAGCCTCACGCAGACATCCCGCCATAGACATTTACACGCTAAAGCACATCAACCAGACAGTGGAAAGAAAAAAAAAAGTTTGAAATATGTGTAAGATTTACATCTATGAAAGTGTGTTTAAATACGTAATCCAATACATGATGTCACCGTAATCAATAATACTTTTATGTAGCAGCAGACGATGCTCTCATGTCTTCTAGATATTATGGCTCAAATGTATCAAGAGGACGCTGATCGACCGCGGCCATTGATTACAGAGCTAGACAGATAAATTTTCCGCTACGTGTTTGAGTTGATGACGGTATGATCTCATTGTTAAAGCAAAAAGCAGCCGGTATTCATTTCTGTTTATTTATTTATGATCAGAGCAAAAGTAGAATAAATCATACTAATGAACAACTGCATCGACGGCACATCTACAACGGGGGATGCAAATACTCTCACTGGAGTTAGTTAACTTCCAATGCTTTCTGTGCGTCAAGGAACAATTACAAGAAAGCTTTTTAAAGACATTTTCATACAAATAAGACTAAAGCTAAACACGCACAGTAAAGTCTTGCAATTTAGAGTTTCATTCATACATTTAAATCAACAGGAAACTAAATCAAAATTTTGCCTTTTGCATCTCATCCTACATCAAGGGGATTATGTTTTTTGCTCTTTTTAACACTAGGACTGCCAGGCTCTTTAGGGGCTCTCCAAATGTAAGTTATTAATAATAATAATTTGAATGTCAACGTTATGAATGAAGCTTCAAACTATTCGGTACAGCCTGTTTTATATATTTGCACAGTACACACACGGGACACAACTTTTACAGTTAGACAAAAAGTGTTTCATTTCTGATATTTTACACATGATATGATAACTACTGCGAGCCTACATAACTTGGTGTGATTATAAGTGCATGTGAGTGAATATTGGCGTGCAAATTGAGACTAATGGGGGCTTTTGTAAAAAAAAAAAAAAAAAAATGGTGTTAATTAGTTCGCTTTTCCATTGATTAGTTTTAAGGATGTTAAAATCCAGCTATTCCACACTGTCTGACAGTATCATAGATGCATTCTGCTGCATGAGACTGTTGCAACTCTTCATTGAAGCTCTGTGTTGTTCACACCGATTTTTTGATTTTGGGGTGAACTGCAAGATTAGTTTGTCAAGGTGGAGCTGTTTTAAAATAAAGCCCTAAGGGGTTTAAACAAAGTTTGGCTGCACAGTTTGACTCTATAATAAGTGAGGCTTAGGGATTTAAAGCAATGAATCTGTAAAAACGTCCCTCAAGATTTCTAGGGAAATTGTACGGGGAGATGAACCTCTTTGGGTCAAGAAACAATTGATTACATTTTGATGGGGATGGGATTTCTGCCATTAGATATAATTATCTTTTGTCAACCGTGGCTATGAAACTAATGGACAAAGAGCTCAGTCCGAGTCCTGAGGGCGTATTTACAGAATCATAAAATCGATTCCCCTCAAAATGCAAGTGACAGGAATAATGCCTGCAGGTGTTAACAGTAAGCCGGAGAAGTGTTTAGCTTCGGTGCTTGGAGGGCCTCGCTGTTTAATTCAGTTAGCCTGTCAAGACCATAGACTGTATATAAGGAGTGGACGTAGTCACAGAGACGTCACCCATTGGTTTGTGGACTGACGTTTTGAAGCCTTGAGTTCAGCATTTTGGCCGTCACCATCTTGGTATTTGCAACCAAAAGTGACACGAGAGGGTGGCGCTAAGTACAACCGAACACTAAATAATTAACTTTCATGAGCTGAAAACACACTGTGAAAGGGTTAAAGTTGTAAGACGAAAACACGGACAACTCCCAGACCGGACAACGCCGTGGTAGCAACCTGTCAATCCCAAGGTAGCCACACCCTAAAGCATCCCCTGCTTTATGGTCTATTTGACTATAAATGGGACCATAATTTACTAAATCAACATCATGCTGTATTGAAGAAGACTTGAAACTAGTGATTGAGACCATAAACTCATGTTTACAATGTTTACTGAGGTAATAAATCAAGTGAGAAGTAGGCTCATTTTCTCATAGACTTCTATACAATCAGACTTCTTTTTGCAACCAGAGGAGTCGCCCCCTGCTGGCTGTTAGAAAGAATGCAAGTTTAAGGTACTTCAGCATTGGCTTCACTTCTCAGACCCCGGAGGTTGCCCACTGGTACTAAATAAACTGACGGAGGCAGTTTATTTAGACATTTATATTTCTTACATGGACTGTTTGTATCTGCATAGCCAATCATGTTGCAGCAATAAGCGGAAGAAAAACTTCACGGGAGAATGTGATTCGCAGACCCACCTTGCATTTGCCAGACTTTCAGGGGTGACATTTCATTGGTGCTTTCCACCAAATGTTTCCTCAACTCCTTCAACTGCTCTTTCAGCTCTGGGTAGAGGGTCCTGGTGAGAGAACGACACACAAAGCAGACAGCAGAAAGAGCGTTAAGTGCATCTGCTTAATGCCCTAATTGCTCATTTAGAGCGAGTTGTCGGATTCACATATTGATTAGTTTGTTTTCAGGTTAGTTTATCAGACTTAAAAGGGTTACGGTCAGCGCTTTCAGGGAAGAAACTGTAGAGGAGAAAAGGGCTTGGCTGGAGTGAGTGTGGTGCAGTTCCTGGAGCTAATCCAAGCTTAGAGTTTTTATCTGACGCAGAGTCACTCACTTCAGTTTGCCAAAAAGGAATCCTTGGACCTCGTCCACTGGATCATTCTCTCCGATCACTGTAGCGTTCACCTCCGCCCCTGAAACCACAATCAATTAACTCACATGAGGACTCCTCCGGGATTACACCATCGTGGGCGTGTGTGTAAGTGAGTGTGTGTACCTTGGACTTGTGTGTCGTCCTTTGCCTTGTACTCCTGGCTTTTGATGGCCAGCTCCACTCCGTAACCCGACAGATAGACTTTCTTTCCACTTGGATTCTGGAGGGAAAGGAGGAAGCATTGTGAACAAAAGATGACAGGGAGGAGTCGTCCTTATCTCTATGACGGGTTTGTCAGATTCCTTGATGTGCCTTGACACCAGGGTTGTTATAATAAACTAAAACTATGAAAATAAGCAGTGAAAAATATTTTTAGGACACTGAAACTAAATAAAAACTAAATCTATACTAAACCAAAAAACGAATTATTAAACATTATGGCCATTCCTACATAGTTCTCCAACAATGTATTTTGTATGCATGTAGCTACATACTTCTGAGACATTATAGATGGCTCTAACAAAAATAAACTATACAGCAAGAGAGAAATGCATGTGTAATTGAATATTAAAGCAATAACAGTAGTCGAGTCTAACTCATTTGAATGCAGCTGCACAAACTTAATGTTTCTGCTCCGTATACAACTAAGTAAATAGAAAAAAAATGTTTACCCAAGTGGCTTCGGCTGTTATAAAAGGCTTTATTAACTTCTTTGTATTCTTCTTCATCTCGGCTTCTCGCTTGCATCACAAACTCATGTGCTCGCTCGCTACTTTGACAGCTCTCAAGTACAGACAACCAGCTGTTGCGTGCTAAGTGCTGAAGACATTAACTGTTAGCCTGATTGGCCCCGAAGCTTTGAAGTAAAACCAAAAAGCGTTTAGTGTTACAACCTCTCAAGTGTCCAGGAATCGGTGCCCAACAGACAGATGGTGAGAATAATTTAGCATAATTACAGAGTGATCAGCTGGATTTGCATGTGATGGAGGAAGCGATCCAACTTCAACCTGACATGATAAATTGGGAGAAGCACTTTTCACCTCAAGTGAAAATGAGGAGCCCAATTAAAAGTTTTTTTTAAGATAAAGACAACTGGAAACATAAGTGCTTTTTAATCAACACCCTGCGTCGCCTTCACTAACAGGTACAATCAGTATTTTCACTTGTGGGGTCTGCGCAGTGCTACGACACACCGTGACAGCAGCTGTGGATGATGAAGAGGAGAGTGTACATTCACTTTCTCTGACTTGCCGCTTAAAGAAACTAACAACCTCAAAAAAGTCACACTGAAACCCCCGAGAACTAGAACATCATTTAGTAAGTAATCTGCATACAGAAGTAGCATCAATTTGCAACTTTTAGTTGTGTTGGTATTTTGATTTGAGACGATGTGCAAATGAGGAAACAGATCAAACATATCCAGATGTAATGCGAATTCAGACAAGTCTTAATCTAATGTGTGTGTGTGAATGTGTGAAGATTTATTTATATCTTTCAGACTCAAATTGATTTAATCATAACCGACATCATGCACGGGGAGGGGGGGGGGGGGATTTGTTATTAGTCACTGATACGACACACCTGGGAGACGCCAAGAGAGCAACAGTGGAAATGTTGACTTGTATCACATCTAACTATATAAACTACAAAGCGAGGAATCTCTGTCTGTCTTTCTGTTTGTCCTTCGCATATCTCAAGAACCGCTCATCCGCTGTTTAGTTCACACTTGGCGGGTGTATTGCTGGGATCACATAGAGTGCTTTTGTCGAAATTTGATGCAATTTGGACATGCAACACGTTCAATATTAATAAACTTTTAATAAACTTTTAATAAACAAGCGACTGCAGACTGAGACGAGCATGTCGTCCGCAGCGAACAGACCGAGGCTCATTGAGGGAACTTCAGTTTTGCTGCTGGATGCTGGATGTACAAACGTTACAACCAAACTCTTTTTCACTTCCCTGGAGAGCACCAAGCGGTTCTCAACAACGCTGCAAGCAGCACTTCCTTGGGGCCGAGCAATCAGCCCGCTCCGAACGGTCCTGTGCTACAAAAGCACACAAGCCCCTAACAACGCTGCAAGCCGCAATACAACCTACAGATCTATGAGCAGAAATGGATTATAGTATTAATAACTATGTTTTCATTAGTGTATAATCACCTGAAACTAACAATCGTTGTGTTTTCCTTAGAATGAGTCCTTCGTATCTACATAGGGAGCGGGTCCTCTTCACAGAGTCCACCATGTTCCTACAGTAGCCCAGAACAGACAAACCTAAACACTGGCTCTAGAGAGCTTTTAGTTTTCATTCAGTTGGCTGCAATCTGCAACCTCACCGGTATATGCCACGAAATCGTACACACTGGTCCTTTAAGCAAGCCCAGCAATAGAAAGTGTAGCTAGCTAGTGTCATTGTGTGCTGTGAACTGTATTTAACCATTAACCATTTAAAGTTAATCTTGTTATAAGAGCGTGAGGAACACTTACAGCCACGTAATGGCGGAGCACGTAAGTCGCCAGGCTTTCGTGGACTTTGGATGATATGATTTGGTGAAGCCTCTGGAAATCTGGTTTCCCAACCTCGGCGTATAGGATGACGACAGGAGCATCTGGATTTGATCCTGGGTATTTGTGATCGCCTTTGAAAAGGTACGGCTTCGGCCTGAGAGAGAGAGAGAGACAGTGAAGTCATTATGAGAGGAGTTGCTATTTCACTGGTTTGCCACCATCATGCCTGAAATGGAAGCGTCTTTAATTACCTCTCAGGTGCTGTTTTCAGCAACGCTGCTAAACCTTCTTCATCACATGTCTTTTCTCCGTGGACGCTGAAAAATGCTGAGCAACCAGAGGGAGGAGGCTCATTGGACGCTATCTAAAAAAAGAACAGCAGGACGTTTCATTCACGTTGAAAAGAACATGACACTCCTCACATGCATGTACAAGCCTTCAAACACAGAATCAAATCATCCTCTTGGTACCTGTTGGAGGGAGTGTACTGTTGCAGAGTAGGCTCTCAGGGAGAGGGCGAACTTCAGCATGTTGACCTGGACGGAGCTGAGCAGGGCACCGGCTTTCTTCATTATCAGGTCATAGTAGGCCTGATCTGTGTCTGCATGAGGCACAAACAGAAGTAATGTGTCAACAGTGCGTTCTTTGTAGGGCTGTGAAAGTTAACGTGATAACGCGTTAATGCAGATTCGTTTTAACGCCACAAATTTCTTCAACGCATCTTGCAATTTTTAGGTTGTAGTGGGCTCAGTAGAAGGAATAAGAAAATCTATTGGTAACAACCATGTCACACTAGCTTGTCACAAAGAAGGCTAAATAACGCTCCAAACGTGCGCTAAATTTCGGCGAGGAAAAACTGGCATGGCCATTTTCAAAGGGGTCCCTTAACCTCTGACCTCAAGATATGTGAATGAAAATGGGTTCTATGGGAAATAACCAAGAGTCTCTCCTTTACAGACATGCCCACTTTATGATAATCACATGCAGTTTGGGGCAAGTCATAGTCAAGTCAGCACACTGACACACTGACAGCTGTTGTTGCCTGTTGGGCAACATTTCTGTGAACTATTCTCGTGAAATAAGTTTCCGAGCCGGGAAGCAGCAGCCCACAGGTGAAAGCGTTTGTCCAATCAGGTGCCTAGTGGCAGCCCATTATGCGTCCATTGCTGGGAAGCGAGACGATCCCTCACGTCCAAAAACGCACCATGTAGACACATTCCACAAGTCTGTCACAGGAGTTAAGGTCTAACTGGTTTTACACGAGCAGAGACACAAAAATACAGTGTGCAGCTCTTTTATATCATGTTATTGCTTACATAAGTGTTTGGCCAAAACACTGACACTGCAGTTGCTTCCAAGCGGCGTTCATACACATCATTAATTCAGCTGCTCCCAGCACAGAGACTGAAAGTGAAATCTGGTCACGACAAGAGTGGCTGAAGCAGCTTTACTTTACCATCATGCTCTCCTTCGATGTTCTGGTTGGCATCCACGAAGTCCCAGAACTTCTCCTGGCTCTCCTCCGCCAGGAACTCACTGAGAAAGAAGAAGAAGATGAAGGTGGCAGTTTCATAAGCTGTGCATGAATACTCACATACTTACTGTCTGTAAATTGTTAACAGCTACATTTGGATGAATAATGAACTTAAAATGAAAAGAGAAAGGTTTTTATTTTGCTCTGAGCAAAGTCAGAGCACAGGGTCAGCTGCAGCACACAGTACTGCGACTGAAGCTTTTAGTATTCAGCATCTCGCTCAAGGACGCATCAGTGAGACAGACGTTTAAACTCACTTAGAGGACAGCCTCAGTAATGACCCTACATGCCCTCAGGACATTGATTTATCTATTATCTGCTTCCGAAATGTAATGTCAGATGCGGCAAATGCGGCCAAATGGCTGCTACTGCTGAGCGGTGCAGTATCGTACCTGGCCTCCAGCAGCAGAGGGGTATCTGCCCATTTGGTAGTGAGGGTAGTGGTGACAGCCTTGGAGTCGGCACCCCCAGATACTGCAGAGAGCAGCGACAGCAGCAGGACCCACAAGAGCCACATCCTCATACCTGAGAGAAGAGGGGAGGATGAGTTGAAGAATAACAGGAATGACAGGAAAATCAGAGCAAGAATGTGTGATACAGAGAGAAAGCTCAGCTGTTTTGAGCGATGCTCGTTCATGTCTATTTAGAGCGAGCAAGCGCGATCCCAGCGCTGACTTTCGTTGACTTATCAGCCAGAGGTGTCGCTGTTAACAAGCATTTCTGATTCTTACAAACAGTCCCTTTAAGTCAAAATCTTTACAAGAGTGATCGTGATTGTCACTTGAACCGTTTGTCCAACCCAGGATTACAGAAGGCGTATATATACAAATATGCAATGTTAAATAAATAAATACAAATTAAAACAAAAAACAAACAAATAAATTAATAGAAAAGCTGCCTCATTCTAGTACTGTCATTGTAGTCATCTTCATTTAATGGTACTTGCAAGCTTGCAAACATATTCTAAAAAGGGGGTCCAAATCTTCCTAAAGTTTTGCAAATAATCTTTTAGGGTTAATCTTTGCAGCTCAATATATATACTGGAAAAAGAAAGTTCAGAAACTTGTGTTTGGTGGATTATTTCTCTGTTGTTACAATGCTAATGGTCATTGTATTTTACATCGTTGGAAAGCCTGTTTATTTACCTTCACAATGATGTCCAACTTGTAAGGATCATGCATTTGTGGGATGAGCAGCACAGCTGATTATGTGGGTAGCGCACAACAAACATTTGCCAAAATGCTCTGCCAATGGTAAACAGTGTATTCTCATAAGGCTACCAGGAAGCCTGCAATGACTGCCCTTCACCGTCAGACCTGTTTGCGCTGGTGTCGACAACACAGACAAGGGAACCTGAACATGTGGGGGAATGTCATGTTCAGTGATGAGTCCAGGTTCTGTCTGCCGTCGGATGGCAGTCGGACGGCAGGGTGAAAGTATGGAGACGACGCGGAGAACGCTATGCTGATTGTTACACCGATGGAGTAACAGCTTTTGGTGGGGGCGGTGTCATGATGTGGGGCGGCATCTCCCTCACTGGCAAAACAAGGCTTCTCATCATTGAAGGCCATCTCAATGCAGTGAGATATCGGGATGAGATTCTGCAGCCAGTGGCAATCCCATATCTCCACAATCTGGGACCTAACTTCATCCTCCAAGATGACAACGCTCGCCCCCACAGAGCCAGGGTTATCACAGACTACCTCCACAATGTGGGAGTAGAGAGAATGGAACGGCCTGCCAAGAGTCCAGACCTCAACCCAATTCAACACTTGTGGGATCAGCTTGGGCGTGCTGTACATGTTAGAGTGACCAACACAA
>CAKAOH010020881.1:0-12347 GCA_916701665.1 Sebastiscus tertius
ACAAGAAATTTGACATGGATCCCAACCAGACACTACCTTTTAGTAATGGGTCACAAGCCAGAAAGCTTGGGAATCTGTGATAATTTATTGTATTTTATATGCTTTTTTCACTTAAAACACAAAGTAACCAGTAACTACAGCAGTCAAATAATGGTAATGGAGTAAAAAAAAAAAAATATTTCTTGTGAGAAATGTAGTGGAGTAGAAGTGTAACATTGGAGTAAATGGAAATACTCTAATAATACTAATAAGTAAAGCACCAAATACCCAAAACTGTACTTAAGTACAGTACTTGAGTCAATTCCACCACTGTCTGTGGCTACCAGCTTTTGCTAATTACCTTCTTTGACCACACAGTCCTGGAGATCTCACATCGCACATCTCTCAGCAGCTACAAATACATGCATTATTAAATAAATGAGAGGCGAGAGCACTAGACTCTGGGCGCTGCTCGTCCATCTCCACAGTGTCCCGCTGCCCTGGATGCAGAGCAGAACAGCGGCACTTTGCCCTGGAAAGTTCACCCTGTCTGTGGGTAAAAGTGATGAGCAGTCTAGTTGCTGATGGATGGAGGGCACTACTACTCTGACTGCCTGGTCCTGCCAAACATAAATACCCACCAAGGTTTATTGAAAGATGTTGAGTGAGTGATGTCAGGCAGGCTGGCTAGGCCACAATCAGGATGGAGGGCACTACTGCTGTGACAGCCGGGCCCGGCCAAACATAAATATTGTCCAAGGTTTACTGAAAGATGTTGAGGGAGTGATGTGACGCTGGCTAGGCCACAATCAGTATGGAAATGTATACAAGTTTGACTCTGCTCTAAAAAAATGTTGTTTAAGTCCTTTATTTGACCTTTTTATTTATTATATTTAGCAGTGGTGGACTCAGGCTCTCTGAGGAGCACGGGCAAAAAAAAGCCCCAGCTGCACACGGTGGAGCACCAACGTACGTAGCATGTAGGGCTGTCTACATGGCACTTCTAAATTGTAAGGTCACCCTAAAAGCGCTGCATCACGTTTTCTCCATTTAAGGGCACCCATTAGTGCATTGTATCTCAGTTTCTCCACTGGAAGGGCACCAGAGGCCACTCTATCGTGTTTTATTAACCATAGAGGTATCCAAGAGGGCACTTCATCATGTTTTTTCCACCAAAGGGCACCCCAGAGGGCACTTTATCATGTTTTCGCTACTTAAAGGGCACCCTAGAGGGCACCTCATCGTGTTTTCTCCACTGAAAGGGCACCCTAGAGGGCACTTCATCATGTTTTCTCCAATGGAGGGACATCCAAGAGGGCACTTTATCATATTTTCTCCACTGGAGGGGCACCAGAGGCCACTCTATCGTGTTTTATTAACCATAGAGGTATCAAAGAGGGCACTTCATCATGTTTTCTCCACTGGAAGGTCACCCTATAGGGCACTTCATCATGTTTTTCTCCACTGGAGGGGCACCTAGAGGGCACTTTATCATGTTTTCGCTACTTAAAGGGCACCCTAGAGGGCACCTCATCGTGTTTTCTCCACTGGAAGGTCACCCTATAGGGCATTTCATCATGTTTTTCTCCACTGGAGGGGCACCTAGAGGGCACTTTATCATGTTTTCTCCAATGGAGGGGCATCCAAGAGCGCACTTTTGCTGTGTTTCTTTCGAACATTGGAGCATTGGGGCACCAAACCCCCTTCCCCCTGAGTCCACCAGGGATATTTGGATTGCCTATTTGCTGCTATTTAACAGTTAGGTAATCAAAGTTTCAACATTTTGTTGTCACTTGGTTATCTGATGACCTTTATGGACTCTGGAAACTCTAACTCCTGACTTAAACCAAACCCTTATCCTCACCCTGCCCTTGTCCTACAGGACTGGGGTCAGAATTAACAGGACTGTGGCCATGTGCTAGCAAGTTGAGTATCAGCATTGTATTATTTTACTAAACTGTGACAGAAAACACAAAGCTATAATGTTTGTTTAAATGGGACCATCATGCTATTAAGCTCAAATGAGTGATTGACCACATTTTGTACCAAGGAGAGAAAGAAAACATACCGTGCAGTATTTATAGTGCAATTATCTAATAGACAAATGGAAGGAATTCTCCTTTTTCCAAAACATTATATCCGTATACTGTAACAGGATCGCCTACCACTGGGACTGATTAACCCCTTCTAACAGGACTGGCGGGAGGCCACTGTCTTGCCCTGACTCAGGCAGCTGGTTCACTTTCCAAGGTGTCACTGATACACTTCACCCTTCAGCGGGAGTGTCTTAACTTCCATGGGGACCTCTATGTCGTCAGTCAACGACAGCCAGAAGGACAAACAGCGGTCACCTGAACATCAGATATCAACCGTTTTGTAATTTAATCTAAATAGAGACATTGCAAGCCAAGTATCCATATCATTTGTTTGTTATGTGATCGTTAGAAACTCAATGTTATTATGGACCGGGAGGAGACGTAAACTAATCCATCCAGCAACTGGAGGAGTCCTTATTGTGTAATACTAACTGGGTAAAGTAATAGGGACTTTGCAGGGTTAAAAATATACATAAAGTCATGAATATCTTTTTACATGCATATCGTCATATCACCCTTGATTCACTGATCATATGTACACATATTCAAGTTCTCAGTTTCTTTTTTTATTAATATTAACGTGGTAGTAGAGGAACTACAAAAAAAACCTTTTTGACCAAGACAATGCTATAATAACCCTGAGGAACTCTCGTGTGACTCATACACTTTGTAATTCAATCTAAACATCCTTTTAGAAGGTCAGTATCCACAACAATCGATTGTTACATGATCATGAAAAAAATCAGTGTTCTTTCACTCTGGAATTTGAATCAATAAAACTATAGTTTGTGCAGGGTAAAGTTGAATTACTTTCATACGCAATGAATTCAAAGACCCTCATATATATTTAAAGAGGAAAATATGTGAATATGATCGGCCATGAACTATTGATTTCCAGATCATTTAACATTCAGACTCCACATCTTAAAAGTTTGAGGACTACAGTATGGATTACCACTGAGGCACATACCGCCCATCTAGACTGTAATGTGAAAAATTATGAATTTATGCATCGCCGTGACTCTAAGGTTAGAAAACATCCTTCATCTGCAACCTTGAAAGGGGATATTAACTTTTCATTATATGCAGGCAAGTAAGGTGGTTAATGGAATATTATATTACATATAATATTATATTATTTAAATACATTCTTTTTATATCACACAATAATATAATATATAAAGAAAAAACTGACAAAGAAAAAGTTATGAACATAATAGCCTACATACACCTCTTTTATCAACTTTGTCTGACTAGTAATGCTTTTATATTTTTAGATATCACATATTGATTTTTTTTATGCCCTGTCTCTAAATAATTTATCATTTACTGTTGTTATTTTTATAATATCCTGCATCTTGTTTTCTTATTATTATTATCATTGTTCTTACTATATAAATGATCCTACATATGTTGTAATCCTTCTAGAGCTGCAACAATTAATTGATTAATCGATTAGTTGTCAACTATTAAATTAATCGCCAACTATTTTGAAAATCAATTAATCGTTTGAGTATTTTTTTAAGAAGAAAAAAAGTCAAAATTCTCTGATTCCAGCTTCTTAAATGTGAATATTTTCTGACTTCTTTACTCCTCTATGACAGTAAACTGAATATGTTTGAGTTGTGGACTGAGCGACATTTTATAGACCAAACAACTAATCGATTAATTGAAATAATAATCAACAGATTAACCAACAATGAAAATAAATATCCTAATCCCTAAATCCTTCATGTATCTCTGAAATTTTCAGGATCCAACAAAGAGAATGCATTTTACTTTAATCATATGTAATGTTATGACATGCACTCAGTGATTCCTCTGTTCATCTATAGTTTTCCACTCTGGCCACACAGAGTGATCAACAGCCACAGCTAACTCCTCTGATTGAGTGACTTGGCTTTGTTTGGCCAGTTGCGTCTGTCTGGCTACGGCTCACTCCATTACAAGTCTAAATGACTAATTAATGGTCCCGGGACAGGTGACACCGGCTCCTCAAGATCCATTTACACCCTCATCCCCACAGGGCTCTGCCCGGACTCCGCTGCACTTCTTCACTTCTCCCTAACCTCCATCCTCTCCTCCCTCATCCCCTCATCTCTTATTCATCCGCTGGTGGAGTACTGTTTAAGGAGCAGGTCTGCGGATAGACAGATTGAGAGACAGGTTGACCAGACAAATAGAGGCATGCACTTTATCTGGGATGGGAGGGAGAGAGAGATAGAAAGAAAGAGCGAGGTGGGGGGATGTGTTACTATCTTTATTGGTCTTTTCAACTCTGCGGTATTTTGCAGTAGTTTGTCTGGAGGAGAGATAGATAAACCCTGATCTCTGCCTGCCTCTGAAGAGTTTTATGATAGGTCAGATAGACAGTATTAAACTGTGTGTGTGTGTGTGTGTGTGTGTGTGTGTGTGTGTGTGTGTGTGTGTAAACCACATTTTTCACAGTTGCTACAGAGTCCTTCAGCTTCTCAACCCCACACTATCAAGTGCTAGGAGAAAGATGATACGGAAGGATTTTAGATGAAACTACTGTTACCCATGAGCACCCTGGTGTACCACAGTATGTCCCCTGGCACCCATCTAACGGACAGCCGCATCATAAGTGTGTGTGCCTCTAGCTCAGTAATGATCCTGCACATACAAAGCTCTTAGAGTCACTTTCATAGCTAACAGAGTTATGTCTCTAATTCTTCCAGTCTCCAGAGAGAGGGTAAGAAAGTATCCCTTTCATTAAAGGTATAGTCCTCAGCTTTAAGTCCTTTTCATGCAAAACTTAAAAGGAACATAGCTAAACCGTCAAAGTTAAGAAGAAGGGCAGAATTCATTGAAGATGTAATAATGCAAGACTTTGGGAAGGAGAAAGCAGTTTGGCATAGTAGTTAAAGAGGCCGATCTGTTATGAATGCAGCATGAACAATGAGAGAAGGACAACATTACAGCCCATTCTGACTCACAACTCGTCAAATACGGCAGCTCGGTCAGTGGCCCTATACGCGTCAAACTATGATGCTCTACGTGGCTGTATATGCTGGGAGTAAAGGAGGAAGTGAGGTTATGTAATATAAAGAGCAATAAAGTCTGTAGGGAGGTGGTTAGGGTGAATGGTTGACTCCAAAAACACAGGACTTTCACCCAGGAGACCAGTGCTCGTGTCCCGTGTGAAACCAAAAGTCGACATTCACTTATTTCAGGCTGGTCTCATACACTGTTCGTAGCTACAGTATACCTATGAAAAGTAATGCACTGTAATTCGTGCATATCACACAAAATCAATGTGTGTGTAATTCACGTAATTGTGAACTAGGAAGTATAAAGCGCGGCAAACGGCATGTAGGGAGGAGGTCGGAGTGTGGATGAAAATACTGGAATTTCGCACAGAAGACCGGAGTTTGTGTCCCGTGTGAAACTAGAAGTCAACTTTCACTTATTTGTCACGTAAGTGACGTCACTTCCGGAGTTATTTTAAGCCAAACCACAATCTTTTCCTGAACCTAATTTAGTAGTTGTGTTGCCTAAACCTAACTAAGTAGTTTTGTTGTGCCTGAACCTAACTAAGTAGCCTTCTTGCCGAAACCTAAGGAAGTTGTTTCCTGAGAAGACGGAAGTTTATTTTGAAAAGACTGTATGCATGTAACAAGCATAAATTAACACGTGTTGCTGGACATTTGTAGGAAAATGAATGAAAAAGGAGGAATAACTTTTTGTAAGATATCATACGAACCGTTGTATGAGAATACATTGCCTTTTTTAACTTACGTAACTACATCGCGTACGTAACGCAGCTTACTTAACTACGTAACTAACATAGCCTACTTATTTTAACCCAAACCACAATCTTTATTTTAAACCTAACCAAGTAGTCTTGTTGCCTAAACTTAGCCAAATTGTTTCCTGTGAAAATGGAAGTTTATTTCGAAAAGACAACCAGAAATTGACATGTGCAAAACTGACACCATAGAAGGGTACCTAGAATGACAGCTTGGACTGAGTTTTATGACCACCTTACACGAACCATTGAGATCACGATCAGATTTTATTCTGACATTGGAAATATGTCTGCGACAGTGAATTCGCTTCAAAACTGCACATCATAAGCATCATTAGCACAGTTGGCCATCATATTGTGTCCAACCCCACTTTATCCATGAACAGTAGTGTAACTCATCTACCCCTCCCTGCTATGTTCGCTGTCAACTGCTCCAGCTAAGAGGATCGGCCTAAAATGTAAATGTGCACTCAGACACCCTTTGGCAGGGGTCAACACATGTAAATGTGAGTTCTGTTAGTAAAGGTACTGCATCATTTTTATCCTACAATATTTTCTAAAGTTGCATCTGTGATGTTGTACAACAGAGATAATCATGGTGCAGATAGTGTTGAGTCATGTTGGGAGATCTAAGCTTACACCTATACTGCACCAACTATTTTGTGCATTGCGATACCTTAAAGCCTTGAAGACTGTACAGTCGTTATATACCATAAGTATGCTCTTGTAATTAATTTGGGTCATATTGGATCCGATTTAATTATTATGAGGAAGTCATGTGTCGGTCATGTACCAGCTGGAGGGAGGACGAAGGACAGATCAGGTTGGCTGTTAAAACAAGGTTAATGAATGACGAGTGACGCAGGAAGGATGGAGGGTGGAGGGAGGAAATCAAAACTTGAGAGTAGAATTTGCAGCGGACATATAGTATAATTCTACACAGAGCGCACACAAAATGTAATCACGCGACATACGGCACAGTACGTACACACATGCAAACACCAAATTTAGCATGTGCACCAGAGCTGTCCGAAATAACAACACACCTGAGGATATGAGGAAAACTCGACTGCCAAGGTTACTGGCAACTGGTCACAAGTTTACAGACACACACTGTAGGCAGGAGGTAGGGATGGGCAGCCTTGAGTAAATCAATTACAAGGTTCAGTATCAAGTTGAAGGTCATGAGGAGGGCACCATAACAATATCCCAGCAACGGCCTGTGAATAGCAGCCACCACTAAATCAGCTGCTCTCTGCACCGGCAGATAGAGCGGACACTTGTGGAGCAAGTGATGGGGTCCTGAGAGGAGAAGAGGAGGACTGAGCAGATGTCCTTGTTTGTTTGTGAGGAAGAAATACTATCCCATATGCCGTAATAGGCAAACCAACCTGACATTAATATGGCCCTCTGTGCTTATCAGGAGCACCAGCAGGAAGGCCATTCTCCATCACTCTCTATCTCTTTCTGTCCTGTTTCCTCTCCGTCTCGGTTTCTTGTTCTCTCCCTCTCACAGTGTCTATATTTACATCCCCACCGTAGCCGTTTCTGTCCACCCGTTCCGGATTTAGTGCTCTTGAGGATGACAGCGAACTGCAATCAGCTTAAGACTCCCCAGTGCCATTGCTCTGGTTAAATACAAACAAACACTATAGACCTACATGTCTCCTATGGTTCCTATTGTCCTTTGAATGAAAAGTTTATCATTTTGAGAAATGTTCTTGCTGAGAGTTAGATTAGAAGATCGATATCACTCTCAAATCTGATTATATTCCTTTATGATACAAGTATTGTATAATCATAATCATTGAGTCAGTTGTGATTCTGCACTCTACAATACTGTATATACACTATAGAGCCAAAAGAATGGGGATAGTCGTGTCCACATAATTGTGTGTAGTTTTGGTCAGAGGTTGATTTTTATGGTCTGGGACCTTTAGTTCCAACCATAGACTGCATATATAGATGGACGACAGGTCTCCACTTCCTCCCACTGTACAAAACTGAAACCACAATATCCCGTATACAGGAGCTGCCATCTTGAGATTTTGATGTCATTTGGAGCCAGAGTCTGCACAGTAGTTGTCAGAGGGGTGGAGTTTCAAGGTCCCGCCCACACACCCGCCCAAGCCAAACACAAGCCGAACACGGCCGCAGCTTGTTAGCATGAGCCACCTAGCTGCTACGTTAGCACCACGGTAGCTGTTTGGCTAGAAAGACACAACAACTAACCATAATGTCTCTATAACTACATTTATGTTCAAATTGACACATGTTCTATTATATAGACTCCTGACAGTTATCGAAAGTTAAAGTTACATCTCCTCTCGTACAATTCCCGAGCCTCCAGCTGCGCGACTGTTTCACTCAGAGCAGCTGTCAATCACAGCTGTCAATCATGACGTCCCAACCCCTTTTTATAGCATCAAATAACTAATTAAAAGCAAACTTATCAGAAAAATGAACACTTGAACATACATCAGTGTGATAAGAACTACCTAAAATGACAAAAAACATCTTTGGGAAACATTTATTTGACGTGTACTTTGACTTTTAAGTTTGGCCCATGTCCCGTCTGCTAACATGGGCTTTATGACCTATACTGCAGCTAGCCACCAGGGGGCGATCGAGATATTTTGGCTTCACTTTTGGGGCGCTGTCATGTTGTCCATCTTTATATATACAGTCTATGGTTCCAATTAAGAGAAATGTTACAACATTCACTGGGATTTTAGACAACTCTGTGCTGTCAACTTTGTGACAGCGCTTTGGGGAAGGTCTGTTTGTGTTTCAACATGAAAATGCACAAACCCCGGTCCATAAAAAAATGGGTTTCCTCAGTTTGGTATGGAGGAACTTGACTGTCCTGCATAGAGCTGTGACCTCAACCTCATCCATCACTTTTGGGATGAATTGAATGGAAAGCCTGAAGCCAGAAGAGTGGAGGTTGGTATGGCAATAGAAGAATGCCTATAGTTTTAGAACGAGATGTTAAACAAACACATATGGGTGTCATGTTTGTGGCGTCTCCACACTTTCAGCTATATATACACATACCTGTGTACACAGCTGGCTCTGTGATACTCGCATATAGGCTAGATATATAGTGTTGTGGGCCTAAATCATTGAAATAAACACAGCAAGCAATATTCATCAAGATGATGTTCAACAAATATTTTTTTACTAAATAAGCCAGTTACTATTATACATTGTACATTTTCCTTCAGAGAAATGTCGTCATAGAAAACTGAAAAGGCTGGCACTCAAGGCAGATTGCTGATACACATTTTGCTTTATCAGGACAGAACAGACTCATGCCTGCTGCATGGTCTGATGCTCTTTGTCTAGGTGCTCAATAAACACACATGCAGAGAGAAAGAGTGGAAAAGAAGAACAGTCCTATAGATGTGCTCATTGTGATCGTGACAAGGGGTCCGTAGGTGCTTACTGTTACTCTGCATTTGCTCCAATTAAGTAAACCCCAAATGGTTTGATTTGAACTTGGCTTGTTAAAGCTGAAGTAGGCGACATTGGAGCAATTATGATTAAAAAAAGTTATTTTTATAAAACGGTCGCTATATCGTGACAGTAGTACATGAAACAGGTCACCTGAAAAAAATCATGTGCTTCTGTGTCCTCCAGTGCTCCTAACGGCATCTGCAAGATTTCACAGACCGGAGAAAAACAAGCAGTAAGAGCTGATCTGAGGTCTGCTGTCTATGAGAGCCGGCTGTCAATCACTCGCAAACTCCAACCAAACGGTCAAACGAGGCAGCGCTGATCAAATATGAATCAATATTATGTTACGTTAATGCCTCGCCTCAAATGTTTTCAGAATCATCTTGTAGTGCACGGTTTAGCTGTAAAATGAGAAAGTTTGTAATGCCGCCGCCATTGTGAAATCTGGTGAAGGAACGCCAAGTTACGTTCACATGACCGGAGCACAGCCAATAGGAATGCTCTCTTAATGGAATGACCTGTGATTGGTCAAAGTCTCCCATCACGGGCTAGATTTTCTAAAGCCTGAAAACAGAGCCATGTTGAGGTGCAGAAGTCTAGTTTTCTCTCAGAACACTTGAATTACAAAATGCTGAAAGGTTATTATGGCATTTTTGCCCAATGATGCCAAAAATATTCTGCCTGCTGCCACTTTAATAGGCCATTATGGTCAGGTCATCCAGGAAGTTATTTCTGTGTCCAATGTCTATTATAAATGGGACCACACGGGACAGAGAGGAATGGATACATCAGACCGACCGTCATCCAGAGTAGGCTTGCATGACCATGCCCCCTTTTTGGGGGAAAACAATCAAGTGTCCCTCGTGAACTGTAACAGTGTAAACAGAAGTTGAAACATGTCTCCAAACTTCTACTTTAAATAAACTGGTAAGTCTATGGGATTCTTTCCTCCAAAAGGGGGTGTGGAATTGACTTTTTGCAAAGTACCCGTATGTGCCGGTCTGATGTATACTGTTAAGTAGCATTTAGCCTTTCTTTCTTTCATTAATCAACTACTTCCCATAGTGCCTTACTAGTCTGTGCTATCCATGGTCCTGAATGTCCCTAAACAGAGTCTCTTTCTCCACTTCTTTATTTCTTCACTTTCATTCTGTAGTTTCCTTGCTCAGAAGTGCATTGCCCTGCTGTTTGAATTGGAGCTATCCATGGTCCTGAACTTCTCTTATCTCCTGTCTCCTTCTGTATTTCTTTTTGTTCCTCAGCTCATGTTGTATTTGTTTTTGGTTAAAAAGAATAAAGACAATAAACTAAAGTGCCTTGCTCTTTTCTTCTTTCCTTCCTTTCATCTTTCCATTAATAGGCTACTTCTTTCAATGCTTCCTTTTGAAAGAGACAAGTTTCTTAAAGCTATTCGCTGCAGCGCTCTGTAGAGCTCTCCATGGTGCTCTAACTCTCTCTATGAGCAGACTTTCTTTCTATCTCTCTTTATTTCTTGCTTACCACTAATATACTTTATTAAACGCATTATCTGGCTCTTTTATGTGTCCTTAATTATGTCAATTGATGGAGGAATACTTAAAATTTTGTCACTGTTTCCACTTCAGACAAAATATGTAGCCTACTGAATGTTAGTGATGTACTGCGCCCTCATATCAAAGCTTCAAGCCACCTTTTTTGCTTAATTAAAGTATAATTCACTACTCATTACTTCCAGGCATGAATGTAAAACTCCTTGTTTTCCAGTTCAGTCATGAGCAGAGACAACATGACACCCAGCTCCACGTCAGTCCAGCAGCACCACATATCTCAGAGTCGGACGTGGCTTATGTATTCAAGCGTATTGATTTGTTTGCCAACTCTATGCTGTAGACGTGGAGAGCGTGCCCAACTCTCCAAAAGCCAGTTTTCTTTCTTTGGAAAAGGGTTCAGTCGGGAAGAACTGACCAAGGCTCCCATTAAACAACAGGCTCCACATGATTACAGCAATCGGTTTGCACCAAACATAAGATGCCATAAATTAAGACTGTAATGGTGGAACCGTGAAGTGGAAAGGAAACTCTCTCGCTCGGAGTTCAATTATCCTGCAACCATCCAGGCCTAAGTCATGATAAATGAGTTATTCAAACTGGGAGGATTGGGTTTGGTGGTTTTTCCAATGGGAAAAATGATGAGACAATAACTCAAGAGAGCCTTCATGCAACAGCACGTGAAAATCATTTTACTCTCAATAACTTTTGTAGCCTATATATGCTGTATATCTGTATTAAATGCCCCTTCTTCTAATCCTATTTCAAAAATATTAAATGATAAAAAAACAAGGATGACGTGTGTACATGTATTCTCTCTCTCTCTCTCTCTCTCTCTCTTTGTACATTGTTCTAGAGTAATGCCTTTATTTGCAACACTTTTGGGGAGCATTTCACTGAACAGATGTTCATGTTTGGCAAAAAAAAAAGAAGAAGACAAAAGGGCGACTGCTGAATTTCCTTTTTGGTCAAGCAAAATTGGCAATCTACTTAAGCAGGAAAGAAAAACTGTATAGAGGTGTGACTGTTGATTAGTTTTCAAGAGTCTAGTTAGAGCACGGGTATATTGCTAGAATATAAATATGATGTAAAAATGGAGGATTTGGATGCTTTACAAAAATGTGTGGGATTATGAATTTCTCTTTAAATAACTTGGAAAGCACTTTTGCAGAAGTGTTAATTTAATTTAATTTAAAGTATTGTTTGTTTATGTTTTTGTATTATAGTCTGTGATGGTCTTTGTTTGCAAATCATTGTGAATGTAGAACAATTTTTCTGAATAAATCATTGTTTAAAAATTCCAAAACTCACCTCTGTCTCTCTCTCTCTCTCTCTCTCTCTCTCTGTCTCCCTCTCTCTCTCCCCCTCTCTTTCTCTCTCTCTCTCCCTCTCTCTCTTTTTCTCCCTCTCTCTATCCCTCCTCTCTCCCTCTCTTTCTCTCTCTCTCTCCCTCTTTCTCTTTCTCTCCCTCTCTCTCTCTATCCCTCCTCTCTCTCTCTATCCCTCTCTCCCTCTCTC
>CAKAOH010020884.1:0-18770 GCA_916701665.1 Sebastiscus tertius
CTCAGTCTCCCTCTCTGCGCGCGCATTCTTTAATATTCTCGAATGTATCCCCCTAACATTCTATTCTAGAATGTGTTGTTGTTATTCTCATTAGAATAAAAGGCGCAACTTTACTTTACGCACATTTGGATGTTTATTCTCCAGAGTGCACGCGCTAAAAAAAACACACACACATGTTGGAGACACGCACGCACATGAACAGATGACACATGTCACATGCACACAGACATTTGACCGTGCGTGTGTGTCCACGAGAGCAACAAATAGAGCATCTGCAGGATTATTATAATAAATAATCACACTGTTTGAGCCCCAACATGAATATGAGAACAGATAGAATCGATATTATTTGTTGCTCCAGCAGCAGCAGACGGCAGACTGTGCTGGGGGTTGATCCGCAGCCAAACTACAAAATCATAAAATGTCTCATATTTTGATGGGAAATATTCCCGAGCAGCAGCAGCAGCAGTTTTCTGCGCACACACCAGCAGCACCACCATCGCCAAACCGTCGCCAAACAGCACCCCCCGTTCATTGTGTTCATTGTTCATCACCCCAACCAGAGACCCTCCAAATAACCAAATAACCGACAAAAACAAGCCCCAACCCCCAGCCGGTGCCCCCTCCACCGCCACTATCACCCCCATCCATCCAGCTAATCGCCATTAAACCTGTAGCCTCGAACCAGCACCGAATAAAACATGTTAGAATAAAAGGAGGTGAGACATAAATAAATAAGATGAAGATGAATGCATGCAGATGCATGGAGATGATGATGAGAAGAATAAGATAAGAATAAAATGAACCAAACAAACCTCCTTTTCCTTTGCGCGTAAATCCGTTTCCAAGCGCGTGGAGAGAGAGAAAGGTAATAAGCTTGTTGTGTTGGAGGCGAAAAGACGCTGCTGCTGCTGGAGCTAAATAATCCTACCAGCCATCCTCTATGTCTCTCTACCTCTCTCTCTCTCTGTCTCTCTCTCTCTCTCTCTCCGTGTGTCTCTCTCTCTCTCTCTCGGCCAATTGTGAGGGATGGATTTGGCGGGACGCACGCACGCACACACACACTGTATGTAGTTCTCACGCACGGACGGACGCTCACTCCCCTATGGTTGCCCCTAGCAACCGTGGAGACCATCAGCCCCTCCCCTCCATCCCTCCCTCCCTCCCTCAATTTCATCCCCCAGTTAAAGAGGGTTTACAGAGAAATTATCTTCTCTGGGGGTTCATTTTAGCAGAACAGAGAGAGAGAGAAAGAGAGAAAGAGAGAGAGAGACAGAGAGAGAGAGAGAGAGAGAAAGAGAGAGAAAGAAAGAGAGAGAGAGAGTCAGCAGTAGTCTGGGCGCCAACAGCTTACAACTCTCCCTGTGGTGGCTGCTCCATTCACGGTTCAGGCATTGTTTTGTATCAGTGTGTGTGTGTGTGTGTGTGTGTGTGTGTGTGTGTGTGTGTGTGTGTGTGACGGCAGGAGAACAATGGGGGCAAAGCATCAAGAGCAAGAAGAGGAGGGGAGAATAGGGAGGAGGAGGAGTAGTGGGGGGCGGTGAGGAGGCCCTCCTCCCTCCTTTCAAACATCAACCATTCAGCGTGAACTGGAAGAAGACGGAGAGGAGATTTAAAAATGTTCTCTGGACGTTGGCGGCGTTGTGTTGCGTTCCGGTTGCACCGTCAGCGCCGTTCAAGCGTCCGCTGGAAAGTGTTTCAGCAGCGGAGCGTCTCCACGCGGTCTGTCCTCCAGAAGAGACACTGTGTTTAGAGCGGTTGTGATGTCATATTTTGGTGCTCTACACCGCCTGGTATCTGATGTCCAGAAGCAACATCCAGCAGCGATGCAGGACGTATAAGTGGGTCTTTTATAGCAGTTATGAAATTTAACGCATTGATTCGTGTACATAAAGTAACACGTTCTCACTACAAACTCGTCAAATAACGCTGCTTGATCAGCGCCCCTCGGCATCGGAAAACAACGCATGGAGTACCCCTCTTTTGTTACCTTTGGACGGACCAGGGACGGTATGTCCCCAGCAAACATGTGACGTCAGGAAGACGTTCAGATCATGTCTGTATAACGTCCGTCAGTCCAGACCCACTTTTGTACGTCTGGTGGACTGCAGTGCAAGTTGACTAGGATCCCTTTTGGACGTCTGTGACGTGCAACTCAGGTTGACATCAATAGTTGAACATTAAAAAGACGTTTACAAAAAGTCGACACAGACGTTCAATTTATGTCTTTTGGACGTGTCTTTGCTCAGTGGGTCAATAAATGCTCCTCACATGAATAGTGTCCTTTCAAAATAAACTTCCATTTAGGCAACACAACCATTTAGTTAGTTAGGGGTCAGGAAACGGTCGTGGTTGACGTTAACTTCACTGACTAGCGAGTCTCGTGACTCACGGGACTGACGTGACATCTGTAAAACATGACAGATGACAGATTGTCAGGGCAGGGCAAGAGGTCGTCCCAGTGTTCATTTACACTCACAGGTGAGTTCACGCTTCACAGACACCGGCACAATAAACCTGATGCACAACACAGCAGAACACAGAGAAGAGCTACAGGTGGACATGGCCGTGAATCATCTCTGGACGCCGCCACAGATCCAAAACTATTTTTTTGGACACTAGGGGTTCGCCTGCTTTTTGTCTCTAGAGTGGACAAACCTGAAAATGCTAACCTATTATTTTAGTGAGGACGGAGAAAACAGAGTGTTTGCAAAACGATGATATGAGGATTCCCAGTCACGATCAGTTAAGAAGACAACTTTATACGTCGCCTCTAACCCTGATCCCTCATCTTAAATGTAATGATCACACAGCTGTTAACCTGCATTCACGCTGATTTTGTCACATAACCTAAATAAGTCGTTTTTGTAACTTGTACTTAAGTTACGCCACTTTTGCAGGAGATTATTGGTGCCCCGTGTGAGGCCAGAAGTCAACTTTGATTTATTTGTCACATAACTACCATACTTAAGTTACGCCACTTCTGTAGTTATTTTAAGCTAAACCACAATCTGTTCCTAAAGCTAACTAAGTAGTTTTAATTTGAAAAGACAAAAAGGACATTTGTAGGAAAACGCACAAAAAATATGTCGTTGAAAGTCGTGCTGAGCATCAAGAAAAAAATGGAAATTCATGTCTATGTACACAAAATCAAATAGATTACATTTTGAGATAATAAAATAGTGATTTTGGTGGCTACCTCAGGTCAGATCAGATCACTCTGACAACAAAAACGTTTGCAAACGAGAACAAGTAAAGGCTGATTTATGGCTGTATGTATAGGATCTAAGCAGAGCCTACGCAAGACGCCGTTGTGAGCATTTATACATGTTGTGTCTGCATTGCTCTGCAATTACACCGCCAAAATGCTAGTTAGCGGTGTTCTTCTCTTTGTGCACTTCAAACAATAGTGACTGAAACTGAGCGGATCATGTTGGAGTTGGAGCTGATAAATGTTGAACAACAGTTACTTTTACTGAAATTACTGCAACGCAGAAAAGAGAGAAGTCGTTTGGTCCACGTTCATGGAGAAGAAGGAGCAGCTGGAAATGCAAAATGCGATGCTCCTAAGTGGACCAATCACAGTTGTTGCGGTCTGCGTCGCACCAACGTGTATTTCTGGGGAGTTTCACGTCAACGCAGAACTATAAAACCGGCCTGAAAACACGAGTTTGGCTGCATTAAACAGCACAGTGATAACGGAGAGCAGACATTGAACCACTCTCTGTCCCACCGCTCAACAACATGTTGGATGATGCACATTTTTGTCGTTTGCAGACCAAAAGCGGGCAAAGAAGAAGAGATTGTTACCTGTTCAGGTGTTTTAATGTTGTCTTTACCAAACAATGTGAAAACACAAGTATGGACACACACATATTATACACACCGTTCTCACATATAAACTGGGATTTTTTTTAAAAAGTAGCCGGCTTTGTGTGAATGTAGTCATAGAGAGAGAGAGAGAGAGAGAGAGAGAGAGAGAGAGAGAGAGAGAGAGAGAGAGAGAGAGAGAGAGAGAGAGATGTAGAAGCGTCCTCCTCTTGTTTGAAGCACTTTGAATTGCAATGAGAACATGCGAGAGGAAGACGGAGATGTGTCACTCAGTGGGTCTGAATCTGAAGATGATCCGACATGACAGCTAGCAGCCTCTTTCTCCTCTTTCTCCTGTTTCCTCTTTAACCTCTCTGTTCTTCTAAGGAAAGGAAAGGAGGTGAGGAAATAAGAGGCGTTGAAAGGAGACGAGGAGAAAGGACATGTTGAAAAGACATTCGCTTGCCTTATATCTTTACACCCTGTACGTCTTATTTTACCAAAATGACCAGGAAACGCACGCCGTTTTTGACACGGGAAAGATTTTCTTTTTTAAATTAGATGTTTTAGTGAAGAGTGAGTCTCAATGACCAAATGATGAACTAACTAGTCTCCTATCGGACTAAATAACTAACTTACTGTGTTTAATCTAAAAATCTTTCTCTTGGTTTAATAGAAATGGTGGACATTTGAATGTTTGCATTCTAAAATGTGTAGCATTTTTAGGATATTCTGCATTTGTGAAAGTAAGCTCAACCTGATTTTATGTGTCCGAGTCGAGGCTGACAGTGTCAGTGATTGTCTTGACATTATAGAGGTAATGATTTATTGATATTAAACTCCTACACACTCTGATATCTCCAAACATGGATGTTTCAGGAATTATTGCCAGCCAGCGAAGTCGCCCAGCAGTTCGTGAAATAGTCACAAAATTGTATGTATTGATTCCACATTTTCTTTCGTGATGGTCAGCACAAAATCAATTTGTATGTAATCTATGTAATCGTTAACCAGGAGGTATAAATAGCAGCTAACGGCGTGTAGGCCGGAGGTCGGGGTGGTTTGGTGGGTCTAAAAACACCAGACTTTCACCAGGAGACGGACATTCATGTCCCGTGCGAAACCAGAAGTCAAGGTTGATTTATTTGTCACTTAACTTCCGTATTAAGTTACGCCTCTTCCAAAAATCCGTTGTTGAAAGTCGTGCTGAGTGTCACGAAAAAAAGGGAAATTCATGTCTATGTAGACGAATCAAATAGATTACATTTAGTGACTATTTCACGAACCGCCGTGAGACTGTGCTGGTATACAGATCTGTCTCGTCATTAGTCAGCTTGCAGGCTCATGGGTTGGTGACATCCCACAACTTAGAGAAGTAAGTGCAGGTTGTTGGCCTGAATCCCAGTATCAAGTGTTGATGTGTCTCTGAGCAAAGCACCAAACCCCCAACGGCTCCTCTAGAGCCGCTCAGTGACCCTCAGTAACAGGTGATCAGAGGACACTTCCTGTCTGGCCGTTCAGTTTCTAAAGACGACATAAAATGGTCATCTGGCCAATAAAACCATCTGAGATATGTGAAGTCAAGTCAGGCGAGTTTTAGTGCGTCCTACTGAGTCTCCATCATATTAAGAAGTAGAGAAAAGGAAAAACCTGCAGCTGTAATTCAGCGGCAGGAGTGCTGAGTCAGACTCCTTTCTGCTCCACATCACCGCTCGACCGTCTGCAGATCACTCCATATGCTCACCTATAATGAGGCTCTGAGACCAGGAGCACACTCACACACTGAAGAACATAAAATGCTTGTAACCAAAAGCCCCAAAAAATATTCAGAGCAATCACTCTGTGTGGACTGGGAGGTTTGGTCTGGTGAGATTTGATACTGGTGGAATTGGTTGGGACAGATAACAGGCAGGCAGTAAACTGTGGGAAAATGACTTCAGGGGAAAGAAAGTCCCCGAGGTGTTTATATATCTGTAATGAAGTTGGTTTGTTGAGGGTTTGGCTTGTTTTATTGGCCGGAAAGAGTAACTGAAAAAGAAAACTTGGAAACATTCTTTTAATGTGAACATTTGTTGTGGAAAAATCTTGAAAGCGGGTGCAAATACTTGCAACGATCGTTGGGACTTGTGTTCATTATTGCAGGTTATTGCAGATTTCTGGTAAAAGAAGACGCATTGACAGTGAAGAGGTTTACTGTAGTTTGAACCTCCAACAGGTCATCAAGGGAAGGAACTTGCGGCTCCTTTCGCCCAGGAGACCGCTGTTCGTGTCCCGTCAGAAAGAGCCATTTTTTATGTTCTTAAGTTACGCCACTTCCGGTGTTATTTAAACTCAAATTGCGATCTTTTCCTAAACCTGACTAAGTAGTTTTGGAAATTGACACGTTTTACTGGACATTTGTAGGAAAACGAATGAAAAAGGAGAAGTTTCGTAAGATATCATAGGCGACCGTTGTATGAGGATACGTTGATCAAACACAAGGCTTTCATCCAGCAGAGCGCCATCTGTGTAACGTTACCATCAGCTGTTTGTTCGTGTTCACAACCTTGTAGTTCTTCCTAAACTATAGTGGTTTTGTTGCCTGTCAAGCAACGTGACGTCAAGGGGCATGACGTCAAGGGGCGTGACAAAGCGGCGGTATGTGACGAGTTGGGATGAAATAGTGCTGCAGGAATGAGTCCTAAAACCCGGTACAGAGTCAGCATTTTTGCTCTTCTGGTTCCCCCGTCTCAAAGTCAATGTGTTTTTAGTTAGACGTTTGAAATAAGCTCTGTGGTTAGGGGTTGTAGTGTTTTCCCGACTATATTGGAACAGATTTCTCAGCAGAGTTAACGACACCACGCACCTCCAACTTGTTTCATACCTGAGTTAGGTTGCCTAGTTGGGGTTTGGACTATTACGTGTCCAAACGGGGCTTTAAGAAGTGTCGCCACACCACCGATGTCTTGTTCATCAGTTCTTAAACTTGTGTTCAAGGTCGTTGTGACTGTTGGTGTGTTGAGCTGCTGCTGTTCCTGTGATGTAACTGGTTGAACCTCACTGACAGTTCCAGCTACGTCCGTCCCTGTTAGACTATATCCTACGTCTGACCTTTTAATGGAAACTGGAACCATCCCACCCATGGACCCTGCAGTGGGAACCAGAATATCCCTTTTCTGACCTTGCAGTTTTAGACCAGACTAATGACGGTGCTGTTGAAGGCTAATTACGTGGCTGTAATTTGCACGCACATACAGAACAACGGGCAAAGCTTCGGGGCAAAGTTGACGTCTTTAAGTCCCTCTCTCATTCTGCTTCCCTCTATCTACACCTCCGCATTTACTTCCACCATCCCCCCTTTCATAAACTCTCTCCTCCCTCCCGATCTCAACCTCACTCGACCGCTGCCTCCATTCTTTTATTCCTCCATCGCTCCATCTCTTCAAAAACATCCGTTATTTTACAGCTGCATGTAAACACACAGTGAACTGACATGTGCAGAGTCTGTCTGTCGGTAATAAAGACACACAAACACAAACAAACGGAGGACAAACACAGTCCAATGTCGTCTGGATGTCACCAGACAGAGAGATGTCTGGAGAGTCCTCTGCCTCTGGTGACAGCAGAGCAACAACACAGACGGAGGGGAAGAAAAACAAGCAGAGGATGGAGAGAGCAACGGGGAAAAAAACAAGCAGAGGATGGAGAGAGCGACGGGGAAAAAACAACAGACAAGACGGCAAGAAAGAGGAAGCAATGAGACGGAGAGAGTGCCAGACAGCGGCATAAAAAGAGAGGGAGAGAGACATCGATAGAGTGAGAGAGAGACGGGGTAATGAAAAAGAGAGAGAGAGTTTGCCTGAGGACAAGGCGACCAGCCTTGGCATGCCTGGCTAAAGCAGGGGCTTCTGGGTAATAAATAACCGTCACAGGGATGTCAGACAGACAGAGGAAAAGAGATGGATACACCAGAGAGACAGGCAGACATACATAGAGAGAGAAAAACAGATGGAAGTTAGGGACAGAAAATGGTATAAAAAAAAAAAAAGGCTTGTTAAATGGTACTAGAAATGGTGTTAGGGACAGTAAATTGTTGGGGATACAAAATGGGAAATGTGTTGTGCCAGTAGGGATTGTAAATGGTCTTGGTAAGATTTATAAATTGTGTTAGGCTCAGTAAATGGTGTTGCAATTGGTAGGGTAGGTAAATGGCACGGGGAGAGTGAATGGTGTTAGAGACAGTGAATTGTTAGGTATGTTTTAGGGATACAAAATGGGAAATGCCTTGTGCCAGTAGGGATTGTAAATAGTGTTTGTTGGACCTATAATTTGTGTTAGGCTCAGTAAATGATGCTATAACTATGGTGGTGGGATAAGTAAATGGTGTTGCAGTGGTAGGGCCGGTAAATGGTGCTGGGGATAGTAAATGGTGTTATGGATTGTGAAAAGCGTCTGCTAAATTAACTTGTAAAATTGTAGGATTGTTTTAGGGATACAAAACAGGAAAATGTGTTGTGCAAGTAGAGATTGTAAATGGTGTTTGCAGGACTTTTGGGCAGTTTAATGGTACTGGGGATAATAAATGGTGTTAGGTAGAGTGAGTTGATAATATGGAAAATAGTGTGAGTAGGGATTGTAAATGGTGTTGGTAAGACTTATAAATTGTATTAGGCTCAGTAAATGGTGTTGTAATTGGTAGGGTAGGTAAATGGCACGGGGAGAGTGAATGGTGTTAGGGATTGTAAATTGTTAGAAATTCCTTAGGGATACAAAATGGGAAATGCATTGTGCCAGTTGGGATTGTAAATTGTGTTATATGGTGTTGATAGAACTGTAGTGGTGAGATAAGTAAACAGTGTTCAATTGGTAGGGTAGGTAAATTGAGCTGGGGACAAGAAATGGTGTCTGGGATAGTGAGTTGATAGGGAAATTAGTATTGCAGATGGTTAATGTGTTGGGTAGGGATTATAAATGGGCAGGTCAATGGCACAGGGGATAGTGAATTCTGAGGATTTTTTTAGGGATACAAAATGGGAAATGTCTTGTGCCAGTAGGGATTGTAAATGGTGTTTGTATGAAACATAAATTGTGCTAGGCTCAGTAAATGGTGTTGCAATTGGTAGGGCAGGTAAATGGCACTGGGGATAATAAATGGTGTTATGGATATTAAATCGTTTGGTTTGTTTTAGGAATGGGATTTAGGGACAATCATGGAAAGTATGAATTGGCCTTTAGAGATCTTTAAAATGGAAAAAAATGCAATGGGGATACCAAATGGTGTGTCTGCTAGCCTCACTATGCACTAGTAGCTCAGGAAAAGACAAACCTCATTCATCAGAATCTGACCTGATTCCTCTGAGCGCTCATGTGAAAAAAATGTCTTTTTGCTAATTAGGTGAATAAACGGCAGTGAAATTGGCTTCAGTTTCACACAAACGCCGTTCTGTTCCTTATTGATAATGTTTTAATTGCAGCGATTGAATATTCAGTTCATTGATATGTTTAAATATGAAATAAGATTTCTCTGTAAAATAGAAGAGAGAAAATACTGCGACAGTAAGACGGGGGGAGTCAGGGAGATGGAGAAGAGAGGATGATGTTATGTGAATGGAGCAGGACATTGGAGGGGATTGGAGGGGGATTTGACGGTGAAGTCATCTCTGTTATCTTAGCTCTGCACTGAGCGGGCAGCTGTGAATGACCAGGACACACACACACACACACACACACACACACACACACACACTTCCCTCCCACTCATGCTATCACCACGCATTAGTGCAAACACCTGATGAGCTCTGCGTGGATGTGTGTGAGCATGTGTGTGTGTTAGTGGGCATCCCAGATACAAACAAATACTCTCAGACTCTATTTTATCACAAGATTAAATTATAGAAAACGTATTGTGCACTTATTATTCAGCATTTATCACTGAAAATCACTCCAAATAGCATATTATTACAAAAATTACATTATATGCAGGAGTCTTTGAACCGTACAGGACTGTCTGTTTTGGGTAGTAATGTTTCCATTCACAAAATTTAACATTAAAGTCCGTGTAGCGCAAAAATAGTTAAAGCTGCAAGCAGCGATGAACGGGCCGTAGCACTTCCAGCGCGTCGGGGGTACTGGCGGGACGCCGATCGACGCGGCCATGCACGATGAAACCAGAACTCTGATGAGGGCAACGACGCCTTCCACAAGACTCTACGACAAACAGTTCACGAGTTATGAAAGGGGGCGTGGCTAACGTCTTTGGGCGGGGCTATGAATCTATATTGACATGAAAATGACCTCAGGCCTCAGACCTCATCATGGCTGAGAAATCTGGAGCAGATTTTACAAAGTATGCTGAAGTTACAACAACTTCCTGTTTCATTGCGAATGGCTCAAAATGGCCACGACGCCACGGTGAGGTTGATCAGTGAAAACTCACCATTTTGATAATGTTTCATCCTTGAGGTCTTAAGATGGTCCTGACAAAATTTCAAGTCGATCTGATTAAATCTGTAGGAGGAGTTTGTTAAAGCTTATAAAACGTTAAAAATGGGCGAAAATCGCACATTAAATTCAAAATGGCTCACTTCCTGTTGAGTTTTGGGCATACGTCCAAGAGGCTTTTTTGTGCGTCTCCACATGTTACATCTGTCTGCCAAATTTCATACATGTAGGTGAAACCGGAGCGAGGGGCTACATTTTTAAAATTTTCTAGGGGGCGCTAGCGAGCCATTTTGCAACACTCAAAATATAAAATTTTTATGTGTGCCAAGTTTAACAACTTTTTGAGCACGTTAAGGTCGTCAAAAAGGCGATTCATTTGAGATAAGAAAAAGAAGAAACACTACTGTTTCAATAGTGGACCCCCCAGTCAGAGCTGGTTAATGTGGCCCAGGAAAGGGAAGTTTGGGATCTGGAGCTGTTGCCCCCGGCGACCAGACCCCGGATAAGAGGTTGAAGATGAGATGTTGAAGTTACGTGACAAATAAATTAACATTTTCTTCTGGTTTCACATGAACGGCGGTCTCCTGGGTGATAGTCCTGGGTTTTTAGACCCACCCGTCCACCCCGACCTCCTCCCACGGCGCTAGCCGCTCTTTACACTTCCTTGTTCACAATTACGTGGATTACATACAGAATGATTTCGTGAGATATATACATGAATTATAGTGCGTTACTTTTAGTAGGTATAGCTACCAACAGTGTAAGAGAGCAGCCTGCTCCCTGACACGTCCAAAAGCAGCACAGCGGTACCTAGAGCGTCATAGTTTGAAGCGTAGGGACACTAAACAAGCGTTGGGAGTGAGAATGTGTTGAGTTTGAGCAGGTTTATTTTACATTTCTCTCAAAATGTTTTTTCTTTTAATATGAACTAGACTACTCTGTCTAGGAGACAGGAAGTGGAAGACGGCAAAAAAAGACTAGCGTCGTTAGCACCACTGATGTGAACGCCTTTTACAAAAGCTCAAAGGAAGAAATCCCAACGGACTGTCTAACAACACGTTCAAATCTAAAGCTAGATTTATGTGGATTTGTGTGATTCAATTTACAGTTTTATATCACTTTATGTGCATTTACTACAACGATCGTGACTTCAACTGGTTCAACTCTGAACTCACCGTTTCCCTTCAATCTGTGAGATTACGTTCACTAAACACAGCCTTTGTGTGCCTCTTCATGCTAAACTACACGGGTGAGTAAGCATGTGTGTGTGTGTGTGTGTGTGTGTGTGTGTGTGTGTGTGTGTGTGTGTGTGTACTCGTGAGTAAGCTTATGTATATGTCAAGGGTTAGGGGGAAGTGTGCATGTGTGTGTGTGCATGTGTGTGTCGTATCAGGCTCTCAGCGCTAGCTGTCAAATTCATTTCCCGCTCACCCATCCCCGCTCGCTTATTTGCAGACGTGTGGCGTGCCCGTGCGGCGGCGTGCAGCGGGCCGTCGGCCAATCAGGACGTGGTTTAGAGCCCCCGTTGGCAGCAAGCGACGTTGTGATTGGTTGAGGGCGAGCGGGCTATAAGCGGAGGAGTTTAGCCGGGATTAACTTCGATATCTAATCAATGTTGACTAGTGGAATAACAGAGGGAGAGAGATGGGAGGAGGAGGAGGAGGAGGAGGAGGGGAAAAGGAGAAGGAAGGAAAGGATGGAAGGAAGAGAAAAGGAGGTGAAAATGTGTGTGTGACAGAGAGAGAGAGAATAAGTCAGGCTTGAAGGGAAATAAAAGAGCATGAAAACTATGTGCATTAGAGGGGAAGAGATGGAGCAGAAGGTGTGAAAAGAGGGGAAAGGAGGGCAGGAAGAAGGAGAGCGGGAGATGGAGAGGAGGAAGAGGGATGGGAGGAGAGGAAGAAGAGGAAAGAGGAGAAAGAGGACGAGGAGTTAGAAGCAGGAAGGAAGAGAGATGAAAGGAACAAGACGAAGGAGATGGAGGTGGAGGAGGAAGCATTAGAGGAAGATAAGAGGAGGAGGAGGAGGAGAGAAAGACAAGATGAAGAGGAAGGACGTGAAGCGTGAACTCAAGGTAGATGAGGAGTAAAAACAGGGAGATGAGGTAGAGGAGCGGGTAAAGAAGAGGAGGAGCGAAGGAGGAAGAGAGGGAGGGAGGGTGTCGTATGGTGATCGTAAAGCCTCCGGAGGCACATTTGTGATTTGTGATATTGGACGATAAATAAAACTGACTTGACAAGTAAAAGTAGAGAGACGGAGCAGGAGGAAGAGGAGGGGGAAGAGGAAGAGGAGGAGGAAGAGGAGAATTTAGGAAAGGAGAGGAGGAGAACAAGAAGATAATTGAAAAGATGGAAGAGAGATAAGAAGGGAGGAAGAGGAGGGAGATGGATGAGGAAGTATGAGAGGAAGAGAAGAGGAAGATGGAAGATGAGGAGAGGGGAACAAAGGAGGTGGGAGGAGAGGAGGAAGAAGAGGGAGAAGGGAGAAATGAGAGTAGAAAAGACAGGAGTGGGAGGAGGAGTGATGAGAAGAGGAAGAAGAAAGGAGGAAGAGGAAGGGGACGGATGGCAGGACAGCTGAAGAGGAGGTGGACAAAGAGAGGAGGAAGATGAGGAGAAGGTAGAAATGAGAGTAGAAAAGACAGGAATGGAAGGAGGACTGATGAGAAGAGGAAGAAGAAGGGAGGTAGAGGAAGGAGATGGAGGAGGAAGTGGAAGTATGAGAGGAAGAAAGGAGAAAAGGGAGTAGTAAAAAAAGAATGGGAGGAAGAGTGATGAGAGGAGGAAGAAGAAGGAGATGGAGGAGATGAGGAAGAGTAAATATGAGAGGAAGAGAAGTGATGGAAGGAGATGAAGGAGACAGTGCAGGTAAGGACAAGGAACAGTAGGAGGAAGGGAAGAGGAAAAAAGGAGAAATGGGAGTAGTAAAAGACAGGAATGGAGGGGGAGTGACGAGAAGAGGAAGAAGGGAGGAAGAGGAAGGAATTGGAGGAGGAAGAGAAGTGGTGGACGGAGGGCAGAGGAGGAGGACAAAGAGGGGAGGAAGATGAGGAGAAGGGAGAGGAGAACAGAGGAGGTGGGAGGAGAGGAAGAAGAAGAGGAAGAAATGAGAAATTGGAGTAGATAAAGACAGGAATGGGAGGAGGAGAAGAGGAAGGAGGAGAAATAAAGACAGTGCAGGTAAGGACAAGGAACAGGAGGAGGGATGAGGGGGAAGGAGAGGAGGGTGGGAGGAGTTAGAGGAGGAGCAGGTCTCCTTTCAGTGGCTGAGCTCTGATGCATGTCAGCGTCCCCCCCAACACACCCACAACCCCCATTCACATGAATTAAAGGCTCTGTGTGTGTGTGTGTGTGTGTGTGTGTGTGATGACTCATACTTTTGTTTTGTGGCGGCCTTTAGTTCCCACACACACACACACACACACACACACACACACACACACACACACACAAACAAAGGGAGGTGAGGTAATAGCGGGGAAACTCAATGAAAAGTTGAAGCTGCAGCAGAGAAACAAACTGAGGCTTTAGTTTCTTCTCATGTTTACATTAATCACACCTGTTCTTATAAATTAAACTCTACATATGTCTGACACACTTTTAAAGACTTAAGTTGGATTTATACTTGACACAAGGAGTTAAACTCAGTCTCTCTATAAAGTCCTACGGTTTTGTTTTTAGCGTTGGTTTTTAGTTCATGATGGCACCGGGGCAACCGCCGCGCGGCTCACAGCAGCAACAGATAATGAAAGTGATCTATTGACTGTATATTGACATCATACCAGCAACATCACTACAGTTTTGATGTGTAGACATCTGTGGAATATGTTACGGAGATGAAAAAAAGTAAAGTCGACACTTCCTGCTTTCATTTCAAAATAAAAGCCCTCAAGCATTTTTTTTTCTGTGGACAGTATTCCTTCATTTGTTAACACAAGGCTTTTATTCTGAAATATTTGCAGGACAGTGTTGTAGAACATGCAGTGACTTGCAGGGCTCCATGAATGAATAAAGTATGGGGTTTTAATGGTGGATTATTACTATTATTTACTAATTACCACACGTTTCTTAACCTTTCTGGTCTAAAATTTATATAAATGGCATTTATAATGGAATGAAATGGCCATTATGAAAGACAAACTCTATGTAGAAAGAAAAGGCTGAGAGAAACGCAGCAGAAACGCAGCTGGTGTGGACACCCAACACGTGAATCATGCAGCAATTTAGTGAGGCGGCCGCCCCATGCTCCAAAGTGTTAGGCAAGAAAACCTTACTTAGGTTTAGGAAAAACATCATGGTTTGGCTTAAAATAAGTACGTAAACTAAGTAAAACATGTACGGAAACAACGTAACACAACTACGGTAAACACGTCTCAAACGTCAATAAAAAAACATGTAATGTAACTCACAAAACAACGGCTTCGAACACTGGTCTCCTGGTTAAAGGTCCTGTGTTTGTTGGATCCTCCCTCCCTCCATAAGTGGTCGTTCTTGCTTTTTATTCTACGTCACTAACTCTTACCGTAGCATTTATTTCATTCATTTTACATCGCAGTCAGTACAGGATACATGGCGTACAAATGGCACGCGGAAATCAAATGAAAGTTGTTCTTATTGCAAACTAAACGCCTTGCACATTGTCGTGGCATTTATACGCCTTTCCATGCGGCAGCTACATGCAGATGCTTTGTAGCTGCACTGATGCAGAACTATGAATTTATGTCTTCAGAGAAAGAGTGGTCTATCATGTATTTGCATCGCCCACACTTCTATTCTGGTTAAGGATCAGTCAGCTACCGACAACTTGTATAAAAATCTCATTTCTAAACAGCACCGCAGTGATTTCGTTTTGCACTTTCAAAAGGCAGATTGTAAAAGAATGGTGAAAATTGCAGCAGCAGAAACTGAAGGATCCTCAATGTGCTGTTTACCTCACAATCACGGAGACGGAGGATAAAATGACTGCAGCCGTGACGTCTTTCAAGAGTTGTTAAATAGTTTCGAACTCTATCCATCAAACAGGACTTTCCTGGTTTGCATTTCATCGTCTCTCCAATTCCAGGCAATGACAATTATTTGTATAATAAACTGTATAAATCACAGTTTCATCATCGTATAGCTGTCAGGTTCTTTTTCATTTTTCCACTAATTTGTCGCTCTGGGAATCTGCCCACTCAGGACCGTTCCAGAGTCTTTTTTGTCCATGAGGTGTTATTTTGTTCAGCCACTTTATAGACTGGACTGTACTTTATTTAATAAAACTCAGTGAATTGAACTGAATTGAGGAGAAAGAGAGAGAGAGAGAGAGAGAGAGAGAGAGAGGTAATAACAGAGAGGGAGATGGATGAGGAAGAGAGAGAGAGAGAGAGAGAGGATACAGTATTGTGCTGACACATAACGAGAAGGAGTGAGAGAGTCATCTATGAACATTTAGAGTTTTGAGCATCGTGGAGTGAAATAGTTTCTCTCTCTTTTTTAGTCCATTTGGGTAACTGCTCTCTCCGAGCCACATTAATCTGTGTAATTAGGTTTGAGGCTACCTCCTTTCCTCCTCTGTCTTCCTCTTCTTCTTCTCTCTTTCCTCCTTCTCACATTTACTCCTTTACATCTCTCAATCATTCATCCTCTCTGCACAAATTCCCCTTTTCTTTCTTTCCACCATTCACTTCTTTTTCTTTATCCCCGTCTTTCGCTATCAATCCCAGTCTCTCTTTTTTACACACAGAGAACCTGGGAGGACTCAGTTTATTAATTATTAATGTTAGAAAGAGACAAGGAATAAGAGTAAGGCTGTGTTCACACCGAGAGCGAAGCTAATTTTTTGTGCGGTGCGATTACATACAAAGTCAATGCAAAGAGGCGAATAGATGCAAGTGGTGCGAATGACGCAACGCGAATGGCGCGAATGACGCAACGCAAATGGTGCGAATGACGCAACGCAAATGGCGCGAATTACGCGAATGATGCCACACAAATGGTGCGAATGACGCGGCTCGAGTGGTGTGAATGATGCCACGTGAATGGTGCCAATGACATGGCGCAAATGGGGCGAATGACGCAATGCAAATGGTGCCAATGGTGCCATGCAAATGGTGCGAATGATGCCACACAAATGGTGCCAATGACACGACGCAAATGACACGCGAAAAAAGCTGAAATGCGCACTCATGACGCGCAAAAACCACAGGACCTTTACCCGGGAGACCCGTGTGAAACCAGAACTCAAAGTTGATTTATTTGTCACGTAATTTCCGTCCTTAAGTTATGCCACTTCCCGTGTTATTTTAACCCAAACCACCATCAGTAGTTTTGTTGCCTAAACATAATCAAGTTGTTTCCTGTGAAGACGGAACTTTATTTTGAAAAGACTGTATGCATGTAACGAGCGTAAATTGACACGTGTTGCTGGACATTCGAAGGAAAACGCATGAAAAATTAGAAATAACTTTTTGTAAAATATCATATTAACCGTTGTATGAAGATGCGTTGCGTTATGACAATAAATAAAAAACTTATGTTGCTATTTCGCTCCCCAAACAAACATCTTCTGGACTCTCTCAGTCAGTGTAATATTCATCCAGGTTGCACGGTGTGGTGAGAAACAATCACAGTCGCTATTTAGCAGCATTGTGAATGTAGCCTACATGTTGCTAACACTGTACGACAACGACCACGACACGGAGCGGCTGGAACCAACACACAGTGACGCCAACAGTATTCTCTCTCTCTCTCTCTCTCTCTCTCTCTCTCTGTCTGTCTGTCTGTCTCTTACAAAGCCTCCCTCGCCCCTCCCCCGCGCCCCCCCCTATAATCCCATTATGTGTAGCAATGACCTGTCAGTGTCAATCAGTGTTGTTGTCATGCCGACCTCCCGCCACGGGCTTGCCCCTGGGCTCTCGGCCAATGGGACTCCTCCCTACTGATTAGCCGGCGGTGATCTCGTTAGGCAAAGCCCCGCCCACGCCGGGAGGGTGGAGGGGTTGGTGGGTGATGGGCAGGTGGAGGACACCTTCTGGCGGCCATGTTGGCAGTCCTGAATTGGGCCTGAGACTTGAGTGTGTAGATTGTAACTTACTGATATTTCAGTGCCGTGGTCGGGGCCATAGATTCTGACTTACTGATATTTCAGAGCCGTGGTCGGGGCCATAAATTCTGACTTACTGATATTTCAGTGCCGTGGTCGGGGCCATAGATTGTAACTTACTGATATTTCAGAGCCGTGGTCGGGGCCATAGATTGTAACTTACTGATATTTCAGAGCCGTGGTCGGGGCCATAAATTCTGATTTACTGATATTTCAGTGCCGTGGTCGGGGCCATAGATTGTAACTTACTGATATTTCAGAGCCGTGGTCGGGGCCGTAGATTGTAACTTACTGATATTTCAGTGCCGTGGTCGGGGCCATAGATTCTAACTTACTGATATTTCAGTGCCGTGGTCGGGGCCATATAATAAAGGATAAAGGCTCAATGAGATCTTAAAGTGGATTTTTCCTCTAAAGGTGGATTGAAGGCAGAGAGAGTAAAGGGAGGAGGGGGGGTATGCTAAGTGTTTGTTAAGAACCTGAACCATTTAACACCTTCTTTGTCAGTGATCCAACACAGCAAGCTTACCTCGAGCAAATTACCCATAATGCATGTTTAAGCGTAACCTCTCCTAGTAACTTAACCCCTCTACTTTGCGTCGCCTTTGACCTCTGTGAGGAAGAAGGTCAACTGATGTGACCCAGTGTTCCTGTTTGACCTTTTTTTACCACCTGTCACGGCTTTCATCATCAGAACTTTCTACAAACCGCTTTCTTTTCCAAAGGACACATATGATTACCCATAACACCCTTCTCTGTATACATTTGTATACTATATACTAATACTTTTACTACTGTTTACAACCTGTTTATATATATATTCATTACTTCTCACTATGCACATACATTTACTACATTCCTTTTTACATTACAGATTATTCATTTTGCAATATTTTATTTTATATATGTTATATTTTATCCCTATATATTAACTTTGCATTATTTGATGTCCTAGATTTTCATTTTTTTTTACTCGTGCGATTCTCTTTTTATACATATTTAATGAGCATTGTCGGAGGGAGCTTGAGATCTAACGTTTTCATTGCCAAGGACGTGCTTCTCTTTAATTGTTGCACATATGACAATAAAGAAGTTGAAATTGTAATTCCAGCCTCACGACTACGTCACCATGTAGTCGTTCACATAACTTCGACAAAAAAAAAAAGTCTAATAAATTTTTCAAAGTGATGAATTTTTTATCTGCAGAATGGTTCAAGTCTCTGCCTCGTAGGTTTCCATAGAAATGAAGGTAAGATCTGAAGGCAGTGTTTCTGTGTGTTATCCTGACTTATCCTCCGCGCCTGTAAACTCTCTGATCCTGGATCACCTTCACTCCTACCTCTTCAGGTTACTAAAGAGCTTGTGTTTTTAAGTGTCCAATACTATAGTGCCTTTGTCTGTTAACCTGTAGTGAACTCAGTGGCTCTAGAAGGGGGGGGGGGGGGGGGGGGGGTCCT